>JAVLUX010000044.1:16323774-16478774 GCA_032164185.1 Moxostoma hubbsi
GCTACTCTTCTCAATGCAAGGATATGTTGGAAAACTGGTCCAAAATCAATTTGAGACCCTGCTCACAGAACATTAATCATGGTGTGGTGGCACTCAAGGGGCTTATTAAGATATTATTTCCAACCTCCTACGTTTGTTACACAATTGTGGTTTTGTGTAATTTATATGATAAAACTCTTAGAGCTAGATAATACTTCATAGGTTATATCTGTGAAAACATGCACTATGCAAATATTTTGTCAGGTCATCTCAATGTGATTCATACTATTATTATCTTATTTTTTTTAAATTCAACATAAAACAGCATTCACATCCAATTTTATTTCAGTAATCTAAAATATTTCCATGTGAAACTGGATATTCAGTAAGAAAAAAAGTAGGGCAGGATTACTAATTTTATCAAATTAATTAGATTTTATTGGATCATGAAAAGGGTGCTTTACATATAGGACTTGAGCCAGGTGATTGGAGAAAATGGGTGGAAAAATAAGAGGGCTTGGTGACATCAGCTGAAGCGGAAAGTCATTTGAGAGTCGATCCGTCATCTGCTCCTCTTCGTGTTGTTTCAATCCCATTTGACTTTCTTTCCTCGGTAGAAAACTAAATTAAATTTTAGGCAGAATGTTAGGGACTGGCAGTCAGTGTTACTCAAACAAGTAATCCACTACAAATTACTAAAAATTGTTATCAGATACTTTACTGATTATATAATTGAAAACGTAATCACATTTTATCCAAAGCAACTTTCAGTGCACTTATTACAGGGACAATCCCCCCGGAGCAACCTGGATTTAAGTGCCTTGCTCAAGGCCACAATGGTGGTGGCTGTGCGGATCGAACCAGCAACCTTCTGATTACCAGTTTACCAGTTATGTGCTTTAGACCACTACACCACCATCACTCATTACGGATTACTTTACTTTTAAGTTACTTTTTATTTTTCCACTCAACGAATTCAAAATAATGTCTACAGTTTCTGGTTTTTCTTTGTCGTACATCCTTCAGCTGTCACGGAACAAACAGACGTACATCTGAAAATATTCATTCATATTTTAAATGTCTTATCCATAATATTTGTTTAGAAATATGTGTAACCTAAGCAATGTACATACCTTAACTGAAATTCAGTAACTGTAAGCTGATTACAAGAATTTAAAATGTAATGCATTACACTACTTTTTGCTGTCTAGAAAGTAATTAGATTACAGTAACTAGTTACTTTGTAATGAAATTAAACCCATTCACTTGCATTGTGTGCAAACAAACAGTATCAACATTATTTGTTTCGCAGAAGAAAGAAAGCAATACGCATTAGAGGTAGACGATATATCGGTTTTACAGATTAATCAGTGCCGATAGATTGGTTATAGGAAAAAGTGCTTCCCTCCTCCCCTCGCGGACGCACGGTGGATGGCAGCGGCGCTCCCCTGGGTGGACGTCAGTGTTGTGGACTCTGCAACAGGCATTTTTCCTCCTTCCCGGGTTTTGGCACCAGTGTAAGGGAGTTAAGATGGGCAAGGAGGAGGTGAGAACTGGCTATAATAATATAACAATATAATATAATATAATATAAACAATATAAATAATATTTAATTAAATAAAAAGACACAAACACATACGGGGCAGCTGCCCATAATTCTCTCTCTTTCAAACTGTCGTCACCGGCCGCCTTTATCCCTCGTGCACCCCATCAGGCTGATTGGCGACTGGGCGCGTGTTTTTCCAGCCAGGCCCCGCCCACCTCCGCTCTACACTAGTTACCTCTGTCTGTGCCTAGTAAGTCATAGTTAGGAAAGATGAATCCGATTAATCGCTTATCAGCCCTATCCACAACCTTCGTTATCGGTATCCGCAAAATCAACTGTCGATTAACCTCTAATATGGGTTTGAAACAACATGAGGTTAAGCAAGTGACAGATTTTCATTTTTAAGTTAACAAACCTTTAAGGTAACTTCCTTTTAACTAACATTGCACAGCAACAACTGTTTTCAATCTTTTTTCTCCAAGCACGAATGTATGTAATAAGGTTGTGTACCCAGAATTCAGTTAGCAAACAGCAGCAAATCTGATACTCAGTTTGTTTACCACCATTTTACAACCAAAATCCTAATCTGAGAGGCATAAACAACGCAGTGGTAAATCCCTGTATTTTATTGAATCCTCTCTTCTTATGTGCTAATGAAATGTTTAATTAAGACGAGCCTGTGCGAGATTAATATTCAAACAAGCGTGTTGTTCTAGGAGAGTGGTTGCCGTGTGTGTGTAGAGGGGGATAAGGGCTTCTGAGCTAATAGAACTGCCCTCAGCGCTCTCTAGACCATGAAAGCTAATTGATTGTGAGTGTGCCTGGTTTAGTATCCCTCTTTTTCCTTTCTCAGGATGGGAGAGAGGGATCCATTCAATCTGCTGACTGATTTCATCCACCCATTATTTGCCAGAAACGTGTGATGAAGGTGAAGGAAGTTTTTTTTGTTTTGTTTTTGTTTTTTTGTGCTGGAGAGATCATTTACATGTAAAAACAACGAACATGCAGTTATTGGAGTTTTATTTATTTAATATCTCATGAAATATGAAAAAGATCAGGTAGGAAGTACTACAATGGCTACTGAAAAGTATTTGAACAGGCTACTTAAGCCTCACATAATGTATGAATGCCATTGCGTTTAATAACTAAATATAACTAAGTAGTGTCTGCAAAAAAATGTCATTTTCTCAGCACATACTTCACTTTTCTGAACCGTATTTGCCATTTATTTGAACCAACTGGTGTCAAGGCAAAGGTAGCAGAGTATTTCATCATATTAATACAGGTACAGACATGTTGCACTAACGCTTGACAACCAAAAAGTGTCCAAATACTTTTTTATCTTTATTATTATTATTTACAGTGTATCTTTACAACCTAACAACACACACTGAAACCTTACAACACCCTGCTTTTGTGAAAAAGTTGGATTGAGAAGTGTTATTTTGCTATATTTCTAATAAATCCACTTGGTTTGATATTTATTCTTTAGCCTAGTGCAATGACATTCATAAATTTGTAAGCATGGCTTAGGTGTCCAAACATTATTTGGGGCCACTTAAGGTAGCAATGGCACATTTTCACATTTTACTGTTCTATTGACATTTTTATTGAAGCATGTGAATTTACTCTTGAATGGTGCCAAAAACAAAAATCATCCAGTGAGCGGAAGTTCTGTGGACCGAAATGACTTGAAAATGGCCAGACTGGTTTGAGCTGACAAAATCTACAGTAACTCAGATAAGTGCTCTGTACAGTTGTGGTGAGAAGAATATAATCTCAGAATGCAATTCTGTGATGCGGGGTTGGCGCTGTTTTGGGGACACGTGAGGGACCTACACAATATTAGGAGGGAGGGTGTTAATGTTGTAACTGATTAGTGCAAGTGTGAACTCTATGTATTAGAAGGTAGACAGATATACAGATTTTTTTTTTTTTGTTATTCCTCCATGTTCCTCTGTGGAGAATTCTACAGAATAGCTTGGTTCTACAGTATAATAGTGGCTTTATATATATATATATATATATATATATATATATATATATAAAGCCACTGTTATACTGTAGAACCAAGCTATTCTGTAGAATATATATATATATATATATATATATATATATATATATATATATATATATATATATATATATAATTAATCTGGTTAATACATACGCTATAATGTATGGTTAAAAATGAACAAATTGCCATTATTGATTGAGTACATAAGCAATCAGTGTTCAAAACAATGTCTGTACCTTCCCCGATTCACAACGGTAAGCCTATAAAAATATTTGTATTTTGAATGGTCAGGTTCGATTTGGCATGAAATCGCTGGCTTATGTTGTTCATCCTTGCGTCATTACGTCATGTCTATAAACATAGGAAAGAAGTACCGGCTGTCTGGTTCCCATGTAAACAGTAGATGTCGGTAAGCTCTCTATTAGTTTACGAGTAGCCGTTAAAAAGAAGAAAGAAACTACAGTTCAGTCAATCTGGATGGATGTTTATCTGTGATCTGTTTGGTGAAGCTGTTTACCTGCTATAATGCCTGGATATATTGTCTTGTAGGGTTGTTTAAGCTTATATTGCTTGACATGCTTTTATAAATCAAATATTACTCATGCGTTGTATCTACGTTGTCCAGTGAAGTTACTGTGACATGTTTACTATATACTGTATGACTTCTGAAATTGACTTCTTGTAACTGTTATATTGAATTTTAAGCATATTATTTTCATGTTTAATAAAGTATATTTTATCCCCATCATTATTCAATCCTTGTTTTATGTTTTAGGTTTACTGTGTTATTGTGTGCATTCATAGATATACTATTGTAGTATTATGGTTCACTTGCATTATCAACTGATGCTGTACAATATAATATAAAGCAATAAAGTCATATCAAGCAAATAAAGCAAAATCAGCCATATCACGAGTTTCACCTCTTAAATGGATAAGTGCAGTACCATACAAACATTGAGTAGATGAAACACTTTTAACAAATTATATTAAAATATATTGTTAACTGGTGATGATTGAGTCCCCTGTTCTCTATGTAAAAGCACTTTGAGTGTAGTCAGAAAAGCACTATAAGTGTAAAATTCATTCAAAATATGTGATTACGAGTGTTGATGATCTTCATCATAGGAAGTCATATTTCAGATTTAAACGTTTAATCGTATAACATTACATCAACATGAAAATAGCATGTTATGACTCCGGCACTGAAAATCTCCAGTCATGATCACACACACAGGTAAATGTTGAGATTCATCCGCCAGAAGAGTAGTGCCGAAATACGACTCGCGTTTAGTGTTCTTCCGCAAACTGCTTGCAATTGTAATTTTAACCACAGATGTCGCTAGAGAGCACAAAGTTATGTAGTGCAGCTTTAATTAGGTAGATACATAAATAAAGAGCATTTTGAGCCAAGTCCCTTTAATTTCAAAATAAGAGTCCCAAAATAAGTAAGAGTGTTTCGGCTTTTTTATTGTTAAAAGTCCCATGTTATGCAACAGGAAATTTGGTTGCACAATAAACTACATAGGGTTTTTTTTTCATTTAAGGCTCTTGTAGCCTCTATGTCTGTTCCTGTCATAGTAAAGAAAGATTTGTATTTACATTCTATAAATGGATCTTGACAACTATCGTCCAATTAATCAGTTCTTGGCTTTTTTCACAGGAGAAAGAGAGATCATTTGTTCTTTCTATAATCATAGATGTGTAGATTGAGTCTTCAGATTATTATTTTTTTATTCATTTGCAAATGAAAACGTTTCCTCATTCTATGTTTGAAGAGCTTTTGAAATCGTTGTTTTAAGTTTGATCTATGCTGTGCCGAAGCTATGCTGAAGAACTGTATTATTGCTGTGGAAGAGGATGTTCTATAGACATAACATAGTCTACGCAAATATGTGAATGCAAACGCTTCTAGCTACGCAAGTACAATTTTAACATTGCTAAATCAGTGTCCACACATACCACCTTCTACAATATCTTTTCTTATTTCACCTATTACGACAAGTTGTAGATGGCTAAATCATTGGCTCTTACAAAATCATTTGACTTTAACTCCTATAGAGAAAAATAAACAAAACAATTTTTTTTACAATTTTTCTTTTTTCTTCTTCTTTTTTAAGTTTAACCTCTAACTCTAACCCCAAAAATGACCTAACCATACATTCTAAATAAACCCTAAATCCAACCATGATTTTAATAGGAAAATTACTTTTGTGTACCATGGAAGAAAGAAAACATCAGTCAACATCACTGATACATTAGTCATTTGCATAAATAAATATGGAATGAGTAACCAAATGTATTCACAGATGTTTTCTTTCTTAAAAAAAAAAAGTGTTGGATAGGAGGCTAGCCAAAATTCAAAGGCAATTTCTTTTATCGATTTAAAATTAGGTTTGTTGATTGGTTGGTTAGCATAGGAATAAATGTGGTCCTTTTTCGCACAATCCAAAGTCATATCCTATGTTTTCGCCATCTGGTACAAATTATTACGAGTTGTCATGAGACTATGTTGAATAGCACGCACACTCTTCAGCTATTGGCATGTTTATTATTGCATGAATATCCAGATGTTCTTATATTTATAATTTTTTAACATCTTTTTCATAAAGGGACTGCGCGAGCAGGATTGGCAAGATTGTCAGTGAATAACGACTTAAATTTTATTCTATTCCTCACACAAAGCTATTGTATGGCTTCAAAAGATTTGTAATATAGTGCACAAGTTGTATAGACAAGTATAATGATGCTTTTTGACAGCCCTGCAGGTCACAGTATGCTTTCATTGTGTGGAAAAGAGCAGCGTGAACATTCTGCTATACATCTCCTGTGTTCTACAGAAGAAAGAAAGTCATATAGGGTTGGAACGACCTGAGGGTGAGTAAAAGATGACAGAATGTTCATTTTTGGGGGAACGATCCTTTGAAGTTGACAAGCATTGGTTGTCTTTGTCTCGAACGTACACTGGACAGGGTTTAGTTTGCATTATTGCCATGTTTCCAGACATTTGTCCTCGGATTATATTAAATCCCTGGGTTGATGGAGAAGACATTCCTCAATTTCCTGTCTCTTTCTGAAATTGTAGTAATTCACAGAGCAGCTGAACGTTCACTGCTGACAACCAGGCAAACAGCACGCCGGGTGAATCGATCTCTGAGCAGAATACGTGCTTGTTCAGTGTCACTGATTACATTGCCTCAGTTATCTACCGGCACAGATGACCCTGAGTATATGAGACTCCAGTGAGTGTTTACTAAAGGCATTCTGCACTCTCTGCTTCACATTGTACCAGCCGAAAAGCTCATTATTGTGCCATTTCCTGTTTTGTATGTAATTCCTTGGTGAGAGGTTGTTAACAAGCTTAATTATAATGTAAAACATATTCTTGGTTTTGCAGTTATTCAACACTTTGTACCCAATATATCCCACTTGCTTAAAACCAGTTTATGATCTCAGCTACTCAGTTTTCTCAGTGGGAAACACATCTGTCAACTTTAATGGGTACATTTTTAGAATTTTAAAATTCTGTCAAACACTTGCCTGAAGCACTAAAATTCCTGAGGGATGACATGGTGAAAGCGCAAGGATTCTTGTTGGATTAAAAATATAAAGGACTTTGCGAATTCTGTAGAATTTGCTACGTTTCCTGTTTGCTTCTGTGACAACATGCACATGATCAGGCAAGATGGATACAAATGCAGAACCTGATGATCCATGTAATCCTATAGCATGATTTGATAATAAGCGAATAATGTTGATCATCTCCTAACAAGGCCACAAGTCAAGGTCTGGGTAGATTAGATGGCAAGCAAACCATCAGTTCTCGTAGTCAACGAGTTGAATGCAGGAGTAAAGACCTGAGCGACAAGGGCTAAATTGTTATGGCCAGATAACTGGATCAGAGTATCTCTGAAACGGCAAGGCTTGTGGGGTGCTCCTGGTCAGCAGTGGTGAGTATCTACCGACAGTGGTCCGAGGAGGGACATACCACAAAACGGTGACAGGGTGTTGGGAGCCCAATGCTCATCGATGCGCGAGGGCAACTAAGGCTATCCCGTCTGGTCCGAACTGACAGAAAGTCTACTGTGGCACATGTCACAAATGTTAATGATGGTTACGGGAGGAATGTGTCACAACACACAGTGCATCACACCCTGCTGCGTATGGGGCTGCATAGCCACGGACTGTTGTGATGATGTGCTCATGATGACCCCTGTCCACCATTGAAAGCGCCTACAATGGGCACGTGAGCGTCAGTACTGGACCTTTGAGCAGTGGAAGAAGGTCTCCTGGTCCGATGAGTTCCGTTTTCTTTTATATCACATGGACGGCTGTACGCTGTTTACCTGGGGAAGTGATGGCACCAGGATGCATTGTGGGAAAACGGCAAGCCGGTGGAGGGAGTGTGATGCTCTGGGCAATGTACTACTGGGAAACCAAGGGTTCGGCCATTCATGTGGATGTCAATTTGACACGTGTCACCTACAATGTAAAACGTTTTAGTGTGAGTTTACAGTAAATTCCTGGTTACAAATTGCATGAAATTCACAGTATATATTAAAGTAATATTTCTACCAGTGGCGATTTCTCAGGGTCAGCAAAGCCTTCTCTGCTGGCCTAACATGCCAAATAAAATAATATTTTTCATCCTTTCATTCTCAATCAACTTTTTGCCTATATATTTTTAATCGCTTTCCACTCTTATTTAATCTACAAACAAATAGAGAAAAACAAAAAATGTATCCAGTCAGAATTTATTCCTTGATGCTTACAAGCGAAGCGTGACAACTGTTTCACAAATCACATGCCCGGAGCAGTGCATGAGTTTGAACTCCACCCCGTCAGGCCTTCAGAATTTCCACAGAATCCCTCAACAGTGCACATGAATGCACATCTAATCTCAGATGGTCAGATTTATCAGCCAATCAGATTGATTTATTTGTTCTTGTTGGGTGTGATCTTTAGGATATGTCCCGGTCGAGGCCTTCTAGATGACCTTGAGTGACGCAATCACGCTTTAAGTGATGTAATTTGAAAGCGAAGAGAGCGAGATCGTTCTGACGAGCCGGATGTCATCACTGCTGTTATTGCCATTGAGAACAAGATCCTTATGGATTTAAAAACCTGAGATGTTGACATGCTACATGATCGTGTGATTGTTTAATTTATTAAACAGGAAAGGAGGACAGATATTCACTTTTTGCATTGTTATAGCATCTTCAGGAGTTTTCTAAGTGTAAATTAGACTGCTGGAGCATTCAGTGACAGATCAAGTTTTGAAAAGTAGTGCTGCTTCCATTCAACTCGGAAAGTCGGATTTTACAACTTCCTACTAGGAACAGTGCAGTGTGCAAATTGCATCTTGAATTCAGAATTACATCTTGTAGGCTCGTGCAGAAATTCTCAACTCAGATTTCACCGAGATGCAGGGGCATGATGTCACACAAACATGTCAACACTCAGGGAGAAATACAAAGTAAGTGATAAACATTCACTTTATTAAGTAATATCGATAAATTAGTTAGTTTCCACATTACATGATATTAAAGCTTGTTTAACAAACGCTTGCAGAAACAGGTGTGTAAAACGTTATAATCTCTTTTGATAATCGTACACCTGTAGCACAAATGCTAGCACTGCAGCATTGTTTATCAGTTGTGTTGCTAGGAGACATCTCTAATGAGAGTCAAACCCCTGCTAAGCTAACGGGAGCGTTGCAGTTTTGTTTCCTAAAACGTCATCTTCTGAATATTGGGGAATGGAATGCATTTATGGTCGGAGATATCAAGTAGGAATATCCCACATCCAACTTGAATGGAACGCAGCATAACCGTGTACCCTGACGAAACGACATTTAAATCGCAAATATTATAAGATAGATTTTTCCATTTTAGGTATGAATTATTATTGATATGAACAATTATGATTTTTCAATTTCTGCTCAGGACACAAAACAGTCTGCTGCAGTTAAAATTATGCTTGCTTGCGTGACCATTTAGTGTTGTTTCAAGTTCTGGCTTTCGTATGTGGACCTGTTTATAAAATGTCAATTGGTATTACTAGTTAGCTGCGACATAATGTATGATGCTCAAAGGCATAGAGTGTCTTATTCATTGTGAAACTGTGTTTTCTTAATGGGATGAATCACACTGAAGGCCTAGACTTAAAATGCACGGCCCGCCACTGATTTCTACAATTTATTACAAATAAAAATACAACTGTATATTGTAACTTCACAGTGAAAAGGAACAAGAAATTACTGTAATGTAGCAATGCTGTCATGTTCACCGTTGTCTTTTATTTTTGTGCTCTTATTTTGAAGTTCCTGTTTTGTTCCTGTTTCCCTTTTGGTTTTTGTAGTCCCTTGTAGTTTTATTTTATGATTGGTTTTCCCCTGATTAGTTCTCTTTCCCTGATTGTTTCACCAGGTGTTCCTCATTCCCTTGTTAGTCCCTTTATGTATTTAAGTCCTTGGTTTCCCTGTTTTCTGTGTTAGTTATTTCATGTTGTATGTTGTTTTCCTCCTGAGCCTGGTTTTCCTTGTTTTCCCTTTTTAGTTAAATAAAAGCTGCACTTAGATCCTCTGTCGCTGCCTGTCGTCACAAATGCAGTGTTGTTCAATCACAATGATCATCTGTATGTTTTTTAATATAAAGTGTTGGCTAATTTTCACCATTCATCGTTGAAATTTGTATGCTAAATTTTGATATCTTACGTGCCTGATTGACAACACATGATAAAAAGTTAATAAGCGATAAAACCATCCATATTATAGCCTAGCTTTGCAAACATCTCTTCCTCATTGTTCATTTAAAATGATACTATTTCTTTACTTTCAAATGCATCATGTGGTGTAGTTTATACATCATGGGCTGACATAAAGTCAACTACTATTTTCGCCATATATTACAGTACAATAAATTGTGTTCTTAAACACAATTGCACCAACTGGGAGAAATTTTATTAGAAATAAGATAAGTTCTCATCCAAAGGAAACACTAAACACCATAAAGATGACTTCAAACAAAACACAATTTTCCCACAATGCAGTGCAATATTACAATTTCAGAAAATGACCTAGCCTGAATTGATTTTACAGTAAAATATTGAAAACAGTAAAATCCTGGAAAACATTTTTTACAGAGTACCTAAACATGGTTGCAGATCAGGTACACCCCTTCATGGCAATGGTATTCCCAGATGGCAGTGGCCACTTTCAGCAGGATAATAAGCCCTGCCACACTGCATACATTGTTCGGGAATGGTTTGAGGGATATGATAAAGTGTTCAAGGTTCAATCAGATTGTGCATCTATGGGATGTGCTGGATCAACAAGTCAGATCCACGGCAGCTCCACCACGCAACTGGTCTTGAAGGATCTGCTGCAAATGTCTTGGTGCTAGATACCACACGACACCTTCAGGGGTCTTTTAGAGTCAATGTCTCGGTTGATCGGTGCTGTTTTGGCAGCATGCGTAGGACCTACAGCATATTAGGCAGGTGGTCATATTGTTTTGGCCCATCGGTGTATGCCAATAAGACATATGAATAAAGTAGACATATTTAATTTCCTTGATATGAAATTCAAATGTTTGCTCTACTCAAATACTTTGTTTAGTGAAAATCTAAATTAATTGAGTTAACATTACTTACATTTTATATGTTCAAATAACTCTTTTGTAACTTGCAGCTTGTGATCTTGTAAATCCAGGGTCGAATAAAAGCGAGCAGTACCTAACCGATCGAGCAGTTCATCAACCCGAGGCATTGGGTACGCGTCAAATTTAGACACCGCGTTGACTTTTCGATAGTCCGCACAGAAGCGGACAGACCCGTCACTCTTGGGAACAAGAACGACCGGGCTAGACCAGTCGCTGTGGGACTCTTCTATTACCCCCATATCGAGCATCGCATCCAATTCGTCCCGAACAATTTTCTTTTTATGCTCGGGGAGGCGATAAGGGCGGCTACGAACCAGCACCCCCGGCTCGGTCTCGATGTGGTGTTCGATGATGTTCGTGCGACCCGGTAGAGGAGAAAACACGTCTGCAAACTCTTTTTGCAACTTGGCAACCTCTGAACGTTGGCACGGGGAGAGGTGGTCTCCACAAATGACCGGGGCATTGTGATCGGGCTTTGGGTTCACATTCGGTCCGAGCTCCGCCCTTTCTGGGACCACCGTAGCCAATGACACAGGGACCGCCTCCCTCCATAATTTAAGGAGATTGAGGTGGTATATTTGACGCGCGTCCCCCCTATCGGTTCGCTTAACCTCATAATCGAGATCCCCCACTCGTCGTGTGACCTCAAAGGGCCCTTGCCACTTGGCGAGTAATTTGGAGCTCGATGTGGGGAGCAATACAAGAACTTTGTCTCCCGGTGCAAATTCCCTTAGCTGAGTACCCCTGTCATACAACCGGCGTTGGCGTGCTTGAGCCTGGAGCAAATTCTCCTGTGTTAGTTTCCCCAGTGTGTGGAGTTTTGCTCGAAGATCAAGAACGTACTGAATTTCATTTTTACTACTCGAAGGTCCTTCCTCCCAGGCTTCACGGATGACGTCCAGCACTCCGCGTGGGCGCCGCCCATACAGTAGCTCAAACGGGGAAAAACCCATGGAGGCTTGCGGGACCTCTCGTACTGCAAATAACAGGGGGTCAAGCCATTTATCCCAATTCCTAGCGTCTTCATGTACAAACTTACGAATCATATTCTTGAGCGTTTTATTAAATCGTTCCACTAGGCCATCTGTCTGCAGATGGTACACACTAGTGCGAATCGACTTAATGCCCAATAGTTCATAAAGTTCGCGGAGTGTTCGTGACATAAAGGTCGTGCCTTGATTGTTGAGGATTTCTTTCGGAATCCCCACCCGGGAGATTATTTTGAAGAGTGCCCCTGCAACACTACGTGCAGAGATATTGCTTAGAGGCACTGCTTCCAGATATCGTGTTGCGTAATCTACCAGGACTAATACAAAACGATGTCCGCGTGCTGTCCGATCTAATGGCCCGACGAGGTCCATTCCAATTCTTTCAAAGGGAACCTCGATTAATGGAAGGGGGCGCAATGGCGCTTTTGGGGTGGCCGGCGGATTTACCAGCTGACATTCGCGACACGCCGCACACCACCTGCGGACGTCGCCGCTAATGCCCGGCCAATAAAAACGGGCTATTAGACGGAGCAGTGTTTTCCTTTCACCTAGGTGACCCGCCATGGGATTATAATGAGCCACCTGGAACAGCATTTCCCGACGGCTCCGTGGAATTAACAATTGAGTTATATTTTCCTTTGTCTGAGTGTCCTGCGTCACTCTATACAACCGGTCATTTATAATCGCGAAATAGGGGTATGCGAGAGCGATGTCCGGCTGGAGACGCTGACCATCAATTGTTTTCACCTGATCAAACGCGTGCTTAAGGGTTTCATCCCGCGACTGCTCCAAAGGGAAATCTACATCAGGGAATTCCCTGCGAAGGGGAGGGGCGGAAGGCCCGCCCCTTCCCTCGTCATCCCCATTCGGAGCAGCCGAGGATGGCCCCGGCTCTGCCTCCCCTGCCAAAGCATCGCACATCTCCCCATTTTAATGCAGGACCCATCCTTCCCAGTTCCCCCCAAAACATCCTTAAATGCAGGCCAATCGGTCCCCAAAATCAGAGGATGGGTGAGGCGGGAACTAACCGCTGCCTCCAATTTATGTTTTTCCCCTCGAAATTTAAGCAGCAAGGTCACCATCGGATAGCTGTGAACATCCCCGTGCACGCACCTCACCCTTACCCGCTTAGCCGTGCCCAAAGCCTCGGGTTGAACCAAGCGTTGATGGATGGTGGTCTGATTACAACCGGTATCCAGCAAAGCTTGGTGTGTACCCCCCCTGGATTCTTACCGGAACCCGGTACGCCCGATCGGGGGCAGCATGTGGGAGATCGGCGACCCGGACCACCGCCCCCACCTTCATCAACGGACACCGCTCGCGGAAGTGGCTCGGATCCCCGGACCTCCGACAGGCCGGCCCAGACATCACACCCGTATCTGCTTCGATGGACGCCCCCACCTGAGGGGGAGAGCGGCTGTAGGTGGTGGAGGAGGGATGGGCTGATGCTGTCGGTTGAGGTGTTGGTCTCAACCAGGCTCCTCGCCTGCTTGTGGCAGCAACGGGACCTGGAGAGAGGACAGAGCGAGAGGGTTGGGGGGAGTGGGGAAGAGCGGAAGTAAACACAGGAGGGGGAAGAGAGGGAGAGATAGAGAGAGAGAGAGAGGGCTCGTCCGCCCTTGGGATCGCCGCGATATGGTCCTCCGCTAACTGGACGGCAGCTTCCAGCGACGCCGGGCGGTGGCACTGGACCCACTCCGCCGTTCTCCGGAACAAATCTATAAAGGCTTCTGCATCGTCAGCCGCCCCCATCTTCTGTAACGTGGGCGGCGGCAGCGTGGCACGGGCGTCCGGGGTCGCGGCTATGGCTGGTGTGGCCTCCTGGCTGAGCAGGCTCCGGATGACGTGGCGATCCTCTGCTTGAGCCCGCATGATCTCGAAGAACCGCCGATCTTGGTCCTGCCTGAGCTCAAGCAGGGACTGTTGGTGGCTCTGATGGAGGTTAGCGAGGGACTGGAGGACTTCGGCCAGCTGGGAGGACTCTACGGGGTGATCCTTCTCCATCGTTGGAATTAATTCCCGGGTTTCGGCACCAGTGTAACGAGGTTCACACGACTGAAGTGGAGGGAGGACACAGAGGCAGGGGCGTAACTCAAAAGGTAAGACTTTAATAATTGGGGAAACAGTTTAAAAACAATAGTTATTCAAAAAAGGCTCTCTCTCATAGGCCAACACTGGACTGGCATTCTCACTGTTTCACTGGCGGTCTTGTGGCTCTTTTATGCCGCTCTCCCCGTGCTCACTGAAATTAGAGACAGGTGTTAGACATAATTTAGCTCAGGTGCAAGCGCCCTTACCACTTTCCCTCCCCGGACGGGCGTTTGACCACGCCCCCGCTGCCACAGGTAACAATCTGGCAAAGAGGGGATGCACACATGCAAGTCAATTTTATTTGTATAGCGCCTTTCACAACACACATCATTTCAAAGCAGCTTTACAGAAGATCAGGCATTAACAGATGATGGACAATCATCATTGTGTAATTAGATAAAATATGATGTTATGGAAATGTGGGTACCACAGCCCTTTGGCCATGCGGTGAAATGATAAGAAAAGATAAACAAGGATTATCAGCCCGACCCTCCACCAGGGGAAGGAGTGGTGCTCTTAACAGCTCCTGTGTAGCTGCCCGTCAAAGCCTTCCTTGGGTTCTTGGTGGCTGACCATGAGACGGGTGGCGTCTGCTTCCTGCAGGTGGCTCCAAGCCGGGGCCAGCCTGCTGGGGCGGGCTGTGGCGGAGGTGATGTTGTCGACGCAGGGGGACACCTTGGCGACGAGCAGACGTGGTGTGTGATCTTGAGCCACGCAGGATATGTTGGATGGCCTCTGTCTGCTTCCTCACCACTGAAAACTGCCGGGCAAAGTCTCCGACGGTGTCGCAGAATAGGCCAGCCTGGGAGATGAGGGGATCAAGGAATCGTACCTTGTCAGCCTCCCTTGACTCAACCAGGTTGTCGTCAGAGGTGTTTGGTGCTCCCAAGTGTGACCCCTAGTGTCACTACATTGACATAATGTTGAGTGAGTGACAGAAGTGGAAAAAATGTAAGTATTTTAATTTATTTTACAGTGACTGCTATTGTTTACCACAGAAAATAAGTACATCTAAGTTTTGTGTAAAATAATGCACTTATGCCTTGTCCTTCCATTAAGTGCACTAATGTAAATTAAATGTGTTATTTTTCTTTACAAACTGACGAACAACTCAAAATAATTTTCTGTGGTAATAAACGGTATGCCACAGATGCTGTAGAGCTTAAGTTGTACTGAACCTGGAACATTCCTGTAAATCAATGCATTCCATTTGCTTTTCATTCGCTTTGATTTCATGCTATATTCTTCTACACGCTGACCTTAAACACATAACAACAGATTCACAAGCCTTTGAAATTCATTCACTCCTAGGCAATGATCATTTGGACCAACTCCACTTAATCTTAGTATTTTGTTGTCACCAGTTAACACCAGTAATCACGCCTCTCATTACAAAGAGTTTAAATATAGACATGCCTTAAAGCTCGAAACAACCTTGTAGTGTTATCTCTGTAAGAATGGGTTAAATGGCTGTTTTAAAGGGACAGTTCACTCAGAAAGGAAAATTATATCATAATTTACTCACACAAGTTTTTTCTGTGGAACAAAGAATGAGAATTGTCAGAGAATGAGAAAGAAGATCCATTGTTAGTGGATAATTATAGACCAATCAGCATCTTACCTACAGTATCAAAAGTTGCAGAGAAATTAATTTCCCAACACATAATATCACATCTAAATACTTCTACATTTTCCCTTCATTCTATGCAATTTGGTTTTAGAACTCAATATTCCACGGAAACTGCAAATTGTTTTTTCATGGAAAATATTAAACATCTACTGGATAAAGGTGGTGTGGTTGGAGCTGTGTTTCTCGATCTAAAAAAGGCCTTTGATACTGTAAATCATAAAATATTATTAAGCAAATTAAATAAATTAAATTTTTCGTCAGATGCAGTAAAATGGATAGAATCATATCTATCGAATCGCCCACAGTCAGTCAGGATTAGTGACTGCCATTCACCGCCCCTTGTCATGTCTACGGGGGTTCATCAGGGTTCTATTTTGGGACCACTGTTATTTTCACTTTATATAAACGATCTACCGTCAGTTTGTCCAGACCTCTGTATTCAAATGTATGCTGATGATACAGTTATTTATACCCATGGTAAAAATAGGAAACAAGTTGCTGAAAAGCTTACACAGTCAATGGTTCATGTTTCTGAATGGTTAAATCAATCTTGCTTAAAACATAATGTAAATAAAACAGTTTCAATGTACTTTTCGAAATCAAACACTACAAATAATCAGCAAGATATTTATGTGTCAGGGGAAAAAATTAAAGTTGTGTCAGAATTTAAATATCTAGGCATCATAATAGACTCTAAACTAACCTTTAAATCACAGATAAAACTGGTTTGTAATCGAGTTAAATTTAATATCGCAAATTTTCGCTTTATAAGATCACACCTATCAACTGAGGCCGCCAAAATGTTCATGTACAGTATGGTTTTGCCTCACATCACTTATTGTCTTACAACATGGTCACAAGCAAAGAAAATAACGTTAAAACCATTAGAGTTACTTTACAAGCAAACAATCAAAATTGTAGATAAAAAAACATTTAGATCTCACCATTGTGCCATATTACAAAAGCATAAACTTTTAAGTTGGGAAAATGTTATCAAGTATTCTAACTTATGTCTGTTATATAAAATAATTTATGGTTCGTCATCTCCCCCACTCAGTAAGTTTGTAAACATCAGGAACCCCTCACAGCGAGTAACACGAGGGTCGGCCCGAGGAGACTGTGTTGTTCCTTTGCGGAAAACTGCATTCAGCCAGCATGCTTTTTCAGTCTCAGCAGCACAGGATTGGAACTCTGTTCCTCAGAATATTAGAGAACTCACTACATACACTTTGTTTAAAAAGCACCTAAAAAACTGGTTCATAATACACCAGTCATGTCAGCATTAATAAGTATATATAATTTCCCTCTACCCGATCGTGCTGCAATCTGTGTCATTAAACATTATTATATTTAATTTTAACCTAATGTTGAAAATATAGTGAATTTGTACACTGTATTCATCTAAAGGATTTAACGAGTTTTATTGTTTTTATATTTTGTATTTTCCTTGTAATGTTTTTATGCTGTTTTTCTTTTTAAGGTATAGACAATATTAAGATCTGTCCAGGGACAATGGATGAAAAATAGCCTTTTGGCTAATTCTGGTGCATTTGCAGCAATGCGAATTAATGTACACTGTCCCTGTCAAATAAAAAAAAAAAAAAAAGAAAAAAGAAAAAAAGAAGACGTTTAGAAGAATGTTCACGTTTTTCTATCCCACACAATTAAACTGAATGGTGACAGATGCCCTCAAGCTCCAAAAATGCACTATTACAGTATCATAATACCTATCCACATGACTCAAACGCTATATTTTCAGTCTTTTAAACCCATATGATAGCTTTGTGTGAAGAACAGACCGACATTTAACTTGTAATTCACAAAAAATCTAGCTCTAATATCTCATGCTCCTGCATGTTCAAACTTGGTATGCCTTGATCTGGTAGGCGGCAACCAACGTTAGATTTTCAGTCAATAATGACTAAAAGATTCATGTTGCGCTGTCCACCCTGATCTCATAGGATCATGTTACTATGCCTACATTTTTGCAATTATTCTAAAATGATTTGTATGTGCGTTATGGTATGTATCGCTGCACTCTCCTGGTGAAATGAACTATAACAGGCACTACAACGATTACTTTTATTCATTTTCACACAAATCACAAGTAAAATGGCAGATTATCTGTTTATAAACACTTACTTTTCACACTTTTCCTCACACAATGCTATCTAACATCATTGACATCTAAACACTTTAACTACAGTGCATGACTTGAGCTGGATAACAGGGCTATCATGTAAGTGAATGGTGGCCAGACCTTTGAAGCTCCAAAAATGACATAAAGGCATACGACTCCAGTTTAATATACGTCATCTGAAGTGATGCAATCACTTTGGGTGAGAAACAGATCAATATTTAAATAATTTTATACTATAAATCTCCACTTTCACTTTCTGAATGTGAAAGAAAGTGAGTAAACTCAATATTGATCTGTTTCACACCCACACCTATCATATCACTTCAGAAGACATGGATTAAACCACTGGAGTCATATGGATTACTTTTTTGCTGCCTTTGTATGGTCACCTTTCACTTGAAATATTGAAATATTGAGCTGAAATATTCATCTGAAAATCTTCGGTTATGTTCAGCAGAAGAAAGAAAGTCATACACATCTGGGATGAAATTAGGGTGAGTAAGTGACTATAGAATTTACAATTTGGGGTGAACTACACCCCTTTAAAGCTGAAGTATGTCAGTTATGCGCCACCAAACAGAATTGCAAAAATAAACTTTATTTTATTTTATTATATTTATATTTATATTTATTTATATTTATATTTATTTTTTTTATTTTTTTATTGTTGTTTTCAAAACAGTATTTTGAAAACGCCCCCCTTCTGCCATTGAGCAAACAAACTATAGTCCCGCCCCCAAATCACACCACTGGTTGAGTCATTGTTATTGTCTCTCTTTAGACCAGCGCACAAAAAAAAAAACCGTCTGTGATGGTCATGGGGGAAAAAAATCGCCTCAAGTAAATACTATAAATAAAGGTTTCAAGTGCACTAAGGATCTGATTGTGACAGAAATTCTACCTGAATGTGGATGACTGACAGATAATATTTAACTTTTCAACATTTAAATTTATGTTAATGTGTAAAAATACATATTTTAGGGGTTATAACAGGTCACCACTCCTTTTAAGTTTCTCACCATTTTGAATCACCAAATATCGAGGACCCGAAACTCCGCATATTGCGCTACCACTTTTGTCCACAAGGAGTCATGAATGATTCACAGTTGTGAGGCGAAATCTTGAGCGCGCCACTCGACGGAAACGCCTCACATCTAAAGTCTCTTAAATAAAGAACTTTTGACTGAATAAATGAAAGAACGTTTAATATGCTGCCTTTTATTTCTTGGAACGATTGGATTCGATGCTTTACAAAAATGTACAATGATATTTACATCTATAATTTCACAGCTCAAATTATCTATATACTAACATGCAACATTTGCATTATGTAGAGACTAAAAGGGATAGTTCACCCAAATATGAAAATGCTGTCATCATTTACTCACCCTCATGTTATTCCAGACCCAACTTACTTTCTTCTGCAGGACACAAAATACATATTTAATATATTCCGTACAATAAAAGTGGATGGTAATATAACCTAGTGCTTTTTGTTGTTCTTCTTTTAGTATTCCTACAAATAATGATAAAAATGTTTGTCTTTTCCTCACACAAAGCTACTGTCTTGTATTAACATTTTTGAGTAGGCTATAGCACATAAGATTAACAGACTTCTTTACAGCGCTTTTTGTTATCCTTGTTATCCACTTGTCAAAGTCCACTTCAATTTGATGGATAAGAGCAAAACATCTCCTTTGTGTTCCATGGAAGAACACGAGGAGAGTAAACTATGACAGAATATACATTTTTGGGTTAACTGTCCTTTAAACCACAACGTACACACAACCCCTAACTGCGTTATGTTTGAGCTATAAATGAATAAATGAATGGCCGTCTCAAATGACCCTGTGGTCCTTTTGATCCTGACTTTTTTAAAGAGGCTACAAAACCACAAACACTTTGTTTTTCAGCCATCCATGTCAACTTTTGTACAAGAGTTCAAAGTAATTTAATGACCATGTCAGGTTTAGTTTCTGTGAAATTTCAATGCACAGCAAGGCTTGTTTACTGAGGTGTGTGTGTGTGGTGTTGGTCAGCTCAGACTCACCTGTTACCTGTTTTGTAATGGCTCTCATTACTACAGTATGTGATGCGTGTATTTGTGTTTGTGTATATTTGCTTGACTTTCCACTGAAAGCAGAATGTCTGAAAGGATAATTCCTTTCCAGAGTACTTTGAAGTCTTTTTTTAAATGACTTTGCACTTTCACTGTAGGTGATGGGAAGATCGGATCCTTTTACTGACTTGGATCTTTGAGTCTCGTTCAGCAAAATGAACAAATCTTTATTCAAGACATTTTGTTCATTTGAGCAGAATCAAATTAAAATGTTACATTTTCAATAGCCAAATCCGCCCAACACGTCTACTTACACAAACTTTGTTTAAAGTCCCAATAATGAAAAAATAAAGGACAAATGAAGAGAATCAGAAATGATTAGTTCACATCTCGAGCCATCTGGTCCGAGTCGTTCGTTCTTTTGTCATGTGACAGCCGTATAAACTATGCACTGCACTACGTATACAGCTGTCATGTGACAAAAGAAAGAACGTCTCAGAAAGGAACATTCAATCCATAGGTGAACTAATAATTTCTGTTTCCTGTGTTAGCAATATATAGCGTATATGTAACAAACGAATGGAGGTTGGGGAATACACATGTGCGACCAACACAAACAGAACGAATCACTCTCTGAGACTACTCGTTCTTCTGAGTCACATAAAAGATTTGTTCAAAATGAATGAATTGTTCATGAGCGACCCATCATTATTTCAATTGACACAGCCAAAAACACACACATCTTGTCCTGAACTGTGTGCTACAGGCAGGGTTGAGAGGATTACTTCTGAATGTATTCCACTACAGATTACAGAATACATGCTGTAAAATGTAATTTGTAATGTATTCCGTTAGATTACTCAAGGTCAGTAACGTATTCTAAATACTTTGGATTACTTCTTCAGCACTGGTAGATTTTATCACTTGTTTTGACTATAAAAACTCTGCCAGTACAGTACAGTGAGACATAATACACATGTTAAAAATACATTCTCTGAAAAACCTAAATATCTTATGCAGTGGTATTTCTAAAATAAAATGAACAAATGTATCTTATTATAAGGATTTTTAGATATTTTTACAGGAAAACAATAAAATAACTATTATCAAGAAAATGATTTTTGCCCTAATATCAAAGGTCTTTCTAGAAAAAAGAAATTATGATCCAACTTGAATTTGTTTTTGATAAAAATATGGTCGTGTCTGGTAACGTGTGTGTAAAATGGCTAGAAATAGCATTTTAGCTGGTCAAATCTGACAATTTACACAAGGTTTATTTCTATTTTCTTCTGCTCCAAACTTCAAACTTCTCTGTCTGCTGGTATGAATGTAACATCATAAGAAAGTGTTTCACCGCTGTTCAAATGCACTTTGGATCGCATCATTTATATGGATAAATGTTTCCATCTGAAAGGACTAATAATAAAATGCAAAGTAATCTCTTCAGTAATCAAAATACTTTTTGAATGTAACTGTATTGTAATTACCAACTATTTCAATTGTAACTGTAGTGGAATACGGTTACTTCTATTTTGTATTTTAAATACATAATCCCATTACATGTATTCAGTTACTCCCCAACCATGGCTACAGACATGTATAATACGTCTCAACTGTGTGTTAATACTTTTTAAATGATCAGACTTACGATTATAGATGTGAAAAATCTGCTTAAACTTAGAATGAAAGAGGGTATTGAGCCATATCTACAGAAACAGGAGTTTTATTTTTCTTTAGCTAAAATCTAAAGGGGTCTGTGCTGACTAAAATTCGAAACACTGCCCCCAGTGGCCAAAGCGGTAGGAGTTGTTGGGTGTATGGGTATGTTTGAGCTCCATTATCTGGGTGAAATGTCCACAGAGGATCACCAAAAGCAAGATGTGAGTTGTTTTCAGCTGTACAGGCTGTAATACAGTGAAGAGGAATGCATAATTTATAAACCATACCATCCAACCCTAAACTTCACAGATGCTTTGTTACCGGAAGTATTGGAAAGAACATGCCTCATTCCTGTCTGATCATGTTGCCTATGGAGAATAGCGTTGAGACTTGGTTTGGTCCAGTAAGGAACCACCTAGCAACCACATAGCAACTCCCTGGTAACCACCCACCCAGCAACACCCTAGAATCATGGCAGCAACTAATTTCTTTCTTTCTTTCTTTCTTTCTTTCTTTCTTTCTTTCTTTCTTTCTGCACATCTGCACTGGAGCTTGTAATAAACCCTGTTAGTATTAGATAAAAAGACAGTAGCCATGTGGTTTAGCCACCATACAGCTCGAATAACGAGCTAGTGCGAAGTTTTAAACACTCACTCAGCGTTTTCCACTTTTCCCTTTCCTCATTTCATGTTTTTCCCTTCTTCGTCTGAGACATGTGAAGATCCCTGATGATTTGGCTCTTTTATTTGGGTATGCAAATTGAGATGAGTTACTCTAGATTTTAAAAGATTGTGTGATGCTAAAATGTGTGTGTTGATAAACTGCGTTGAGAGATTCTTTGAGATATGCTGATCTTGCAGTTTTCTGTCTCTATAGTATCTGTTTTCTCACTCTGTGTGTGTGCATTACACTTGTGATCAAGGGCGTAGATTTGGCTTGAACTTTGAAGGGGTTGCAATGTGAAGCATTTATATGTTTCCATTGATCATGGTATAAATATTGGGGGGTTGTACTTGCTTGTTTTGATTGATTTGGGGGGGGGGGGGGGGGGGTGTAACATCCCCTCCATCCCCATGGAATCTATGCCCCTGCTTGTGATAGCCGGACCTGTGACTAAGAGGCATAAAATCTTAACCACATTCCACATGCAATTTATTCTGACCAGGATCTGGCCACTTGGATGTAAAGTGACCATCCACAGTTTATTTTGCTTTTATGTGCCGTTTAGGGCAGATATAGATTATACCACAATAATAGGCTGGTGCAGAAAGTTCAACAATAAAACACCAAAACAATAATGTATGTGTACAGTATATTTTTAATTATATATAATTAAAATGCATTACATTCTTGTAGCAGAAGAGTTAATCATTAATAAGACAATAAAAAACGGCTACATTAATAAGACAATACAATTTTTTTTATTGTTTACTACCATATTATTGATCATAAGTCAATCATTGGCACACAGTTGACATCAATCCATTTCACAAGTGAATTTGTCAATCAGTTGGAGATTTATTATGAGGGCTTGTTTAAGGACCCGTCAATTTCAACAAGCGTCTGACATGCTGGTGTCGCGTCTTTATCCCTTCTCCTTCCCGGATTTCGGCACCAGTGTAACAAGGAATTTAGATGGGCAAGGAGGAGGCGAGAACCGGCTTGACAATAAATAATAGTTTAATAATAAACTTAAAACAAAATACACAAACACACACATGACGGACACGTCCTCTGCGTTCGGCCTTTATCCCTCTCGGGAGGCTTGATTAGCCTGATACGGGACCGGTTGTGTAGGATCACGTCCCGGCCCCACCCGCCGCCCTGCCACAGACACTAACTTAGGTTTAGATTTAAGGTTTAGAGTAGAGAGGTTGCTTTTATTGGTTTAAAACAAGATAAAGCATTAACCTTAAATATAAATCAACTGTTTGGGAGAACATTTAACTCACTTTTTGTGCCACACATTTCACCTAAGAACTGCCAAACCATGTCATTTCATCTAGCTAAAATGTTGCAATTATGGTGAACTTCCTACTAATGTAAGTGCCTTAAAGAAAACTGAATATGTTTTAAAATGACATTCGCTTTTAATAAGAGCCCTCAAAAATATCAGACACTATAGTAAAACATCTATTATAATATAATTAAATATTAAATTATATTATTATTATTATATTATATATTATATTAAATACATTTTTCCAAGTGATGAATAAATGTGCATCAAATAAAACAAGAGTTAAAAAGCCATGCAAGACTATTAAAGCTTTTAAACACCTGCATTAAAAAAAGCAGTGAGAGTCTGAATGAGGGACGATTTCTTTTGCTGTGTTAATTGCCTTTAATGTAGCAGCTTTTATTCTGGGCTAAATTAGAGACTCTCGGGCAGACCTGACATGCTTCAAAAGCAACAAGCGCGCACGCACACACACACACACACACACACACACACACACACACACACACACACACACACACACACACACACACACATACACACAATCACACTGGTAAAGCCTGTGGTAATGCCAGCCTCACAGCATGGGCACAGTAGAGGGTGAGTTAGGCACTGTTCCCATTAATGCCACCACTGGTTATAACACATCATTGAGTCTAGAAAAAGATGCAGACACAATAAGAACATGCAAAATAGCACCCAAAATTAAAATGGCAATTCCGTGTTTTTACATATCAAAGTACCATGGTATTACCATTAGAGTCTGATCAACTGAGGTTTTCAATACAGCATCAAATGCAGTATCGATGCAAATGTCTACAGAGTATGATGGCTGATTGATGATATAAGCACACATCATATAGGCTTAGTTCGCAAAAGAGATATACTGTACACAAAACTGTTGAAAAGAAAAGTTGACTTGTGTAACTTTTTCTATATTAAAATATTAATATGCCGAGACATACAGAATAAATAAGCCATTTGTTGGGTCAACCCCTACAAAATGTAGAGGTAATTAATTTGCAGATCCATTTGTAGCTATAGTGGCTTTGAAATTTAAAGGAACAGTTCACACAAAAATGAAAAAAAAAGAAAGCACATAAAGGCTGCATAAAATTAATCCATACGACTCCAGTTGTTAAATCCATATCTTCTGAAGCGATATGATATGTGTTGGTGAGAAACAGATCAATATTGAAATCCTTTTTTTCCTATAAACTCTCCTGCCCAGTAGGTGGCGATATGCACGAGGAAATCGAATCACCAAAAACAAAAGAAGAGGAGACTTGCTTTCGAGGGCTGTTTGAAAGTGGATACACAAGTTATTTAAATATTTATCAGTTAGCCAGTCTTTTGATTACTTATAAGTACAACCATATGAAGTTGCAAAATTCCTGTGACTTCTATTCTAAAACATTTTCCCCTATAAAACTCCAAATAAAGTAATCTACAAATGCATATATCATGGCAAACATATTAAGGATTAGCACCCAGACAATCAATTTATACAGTATATGATTAAATATTTCCACACTAAAGCAGTTTATGCAGCGCTCTACATCTCCTCCATCGACTTCCATTTAAAAGGTCTCCTTTTCGGCCATTCCAAGATGTCGGTACCATTGACGTATCCGAACCAGCCGAATGAGGTATCTACAAATGGATATATATCGACATATCGCTCTATCGCTAATTATGGTACCACCACAGTATTTTTTGTTAATCGAAACATCCTCACCTTCACAAATTGACTTCTCCACGTCAGCAAAAGAGGAAGCCACTATTGAATTTACAATGAGAGAAACCAACTTTAACATTCACAACATATGAAACCAAATATGGCTTTGTGTTCAGTCAAGGTCTTCCCCTCATTATTAGCATGCTCTCTTCGGCAGACTTTCATTCCGATCCACACAAAAGACACTTTTCTACCCGTAACCATGACAATGGAATGGCAGATAAAAGAAATCCAGGCCATGTCATTTTCACTAACCCTTCATTCCTACCCTCTTCTAATTTTGTCATCATCTCCTCCCTCTCTTCTTGTCAATAGCCGCCAACCACACCCCTAAGTGTTTGACACTTTATTCGTAATCGTTCAATAGCAATATGCTGATAAGCTGATAAGAAATGTGCTATAGTTGCCTATAGTTAAGTGAAATAATTACTGTATGTAAAGGGCAGGTTCATGAAACATATTTTAATGGCACACCTGGTCTAAACGATCCTGCTCATTCATAAAAGCAAGAAGCCTCTCAAGGCTGTGGGTTACAGTGATTTAAGGGGTGTTGTTGTTAAGGCTAGGGCTTTGTTTTTCCACGTGCCATTACGTCTCACGTACGGTCAAGCGCTCTAGCATTTCAAAGTATACCCTTTTAACTGTGCGCCCATACAGATGCGTTCAACATGTGCACGATGACTGCTTAGTGATACTCATTAGTACATTTAACAACAGGTGCACGCACAGATGACGTGCACAGATCGGACTGTTCGCATGTCTAGAAAAACCATGCGTACTGTGCTGATGATGAAGTTTGCATCACATGCATTGTGCACGATACGTACTGGAACATGGAAAACTGAAGTACTGTATACTTTGTCTATTAGGCGTAACAAAAAGTGGAAATTTTGCTCTTAGATGCACATTTGATCCACTTTTTAGCTTTTATAAGATGCTTTTATAACAAATATTTTGTCTTCTAAAATCGGTTTATGCTTTCCGTATCTTTCCAGTGGTCGAAGCTGGAACTACAGTTGTTACGCACTGGCAAGAACAATCTTTTTTGAATGGATGTGACATGAAAGCCAGAGAGTGTCGATTTTCAGAAATATTTGTGTGCATTACATTTTATTGTTTTATACATATTTTATATATAACTTTTAACCCTCATGTTTTGACCCATTTTAATTTTGTTTCTTTAATAAAAACTGTATTCTTCATCTGAGTGGTCCAAGACTTGATTACTTTTCCTTCTGAACACACACACACAAAATTGGACTGGATTTGCATAAAAAAGTAACACTTGTGTTGTTTACCAGGTCAAAAATTACACGCCGTAGGTAATGAATGGGAAAGACTACAACACAGTGCATTTTTATTTTTTAATTTTGTCAAATAAAAACCAATAAATCAGACACAATGCAGAAATCAATCAAACATAAATGAAGGAGAGAGACTATAAAACACACACACACACACACACACACACACACACACACACACACACACACACACACACACACACACTTTTATATTTGTTGTTTGAAATAAATGACAAAATAATTAGTCTTTTCTTTGTTAGTCAGATTTGACTGTGGCAGCATGGTCAGGTTTGACTATAAGCATATTGGAGCATCATTACTAAATCTGACAGTACAACAGTAGCTGTTGAAAAAAAATTATATAATTTTACAAATAATTGACTTTTATAATTTCTTAATGGATTTCATAAGTTGTTATAATATCTAGAAGTTTGTTACAACATTGGGAGATCAGCCAATGCATGGAGCACTGACGCCATCTACTGGCCATTATTGTCATTTCATATAATTGTTATTTTGTTTTCCAGATGAAGCTACCAGATATACCCAATGCATGACATATTTTGATGTTTTAACACTCATTCAATTTACTAAAATGAAAGTTTTTATTGAAGTAAAGAGAACATAAAATGTGCTTATTTTATATGAAAAGGAATGGTGTCATTTAGTCATTTAGAGCTAAATAAGGTTTAAATACCATAAACATAAATCATTTTACTTGCATATTTATATAAACATTATTTTGGGAAATGGTGGAAATTAATCTTAAGAGTTGATCTTAAAATAGTTAAATAATAATATTACCACAGGAATGAAAATTGTTTTTGTCAAATTATTTAATGTGGTCTTTAAGAGTATAGTGTTTTGATTTAAACTTCTACCCTGGTCCAACTGGTGAAACAACTCACCAGAATAAAATACGTTATGGCAGATTATGCAGTCAAGGGCGTGTGTTCATTCAAAGATCTCAGACAATCATTTATGAAGAGACTATTGTACACTATTACACTCTATCTAGTTTTACTTAAAGGGATAGTGCACCCAAAAATGTTAATTCTCTGATAATATACTCTCCCTCATGCCATCTGAGATGTGTATGACTTTCTTTCTTCTACAAAACACTTTTGAAGATTTGTAGAAAAAGATCCAGGCTCAACATATTCATTGGCCGAATTTACCCGAGTGCTCCTGTGATGCAAGCACATTGGCACGTTCTTTCAACTCAATGGTTGTGTGTCTGTCACGGGTCAGTTCACGTGCCATCGTGTCTGTGTCTCTGGACAACTCGTGTAAATTCTGCCATTCGTCAACGCCTGACTGAAAGCGATCTTTCATAGCTAAAAAGTGCTTAAATATCATTCTTTTTCACACACAAAGTGATCGATTCGCTTTAGAAGACATTAACGTCGCCGCTGGAAATAGGATGGATTACTTTTATGCTGACTATCTGTGCTTTTTGGACCTACAAATCCTACTAATCACCATCCACTTCCATTCTAAGTATCTACCGAGCCTGGATCTTTTTCTAAAAATCTTCAAATGTGTTGTGCAGAAGAGAGAAAGTCATATACATCTCAGATGGCATGAGGGAGAGAAAATTATCAGATAATTTTCATTATTGGGTGAACTATTAATTTAAACACACATTACTTGGGTAGACACCTCGTGACAACTCATTTGACAGTCAAGCGTCACAGTCTGCTTGGCATTTTCCACCCTATCCCATCAGTATAAGCTGACTCACACTATGTGTGCCTAATTTGTATATGCACAAGTGTGTGTGTGTGTGTGTGTGTGTGTGAGAGAGAGAGAGAGAGAGAGAGAGAGAGAGAGAGAGAGAGAGAGTAAAGTACAGTTTGAAAGAGAAAGAATAATCCCAGGTAAAACATTCATCATTTGTGATGTAACATTATTTTGTTCATGGGATGGTTGATGTAGTGGAAAATAGCAGAAACTTTTCTGCTTTCATTTATGCTGTTGCTTTTTGTGTTTGTTGTCACTTTCAATTATTTTTCATGTAGCAATAATTCAAAGCTCATCTTTTTACCTAATTATGCGTTTGATGGTTGTCACCATCATTGTGATTTGCATGTAAAGTGTTGAGGACCATGTCCTTGACAAGCTTAAATATGAATTTTATAGAGGGATCAAAAGTTGTTCTCTGATCATCAAATGGCCATTAACTTTTAAATGGCAGTTTATTTTACCTGTGATAATGGGATACCATACCTGCTTCTATAGTTAATAATATTAAATGACAATATAAGAATATGAATTAGAATGAAGATGATTGAACAAAGAAAGTGTAGTATAGTTTAAAAGACTGGGTAGGAATGGGCGATACCACTTATTTTTTTCCAATCCGATAACAATAATTTCAAGTCCAATATCGTTGATACCGATACCAATACCGATACTTTTTGCGATTACTTGGGATAAAATGCGTAATTTTAAATAATATTTTTAGTCATTAATAAAGTCATTATTTTTTGTTAGCCTAAACAGAAAATTATTAGACTTCTGTTTTGTTTACCCTTACAAAAATTAACCATTTCACTTCAGTAACTATAGTTTAAACATGGTATTTAATTAAACCATAGTTACCACACAGTTAACCATGGTTACTACTACAATATTACAGTAGTTAAACAATGGGTTCAGCTTCTTACTCAAGAAGCAGTGGTGTAGTAATGTCTGAAGAGGTGGGCGTACTGTCAATTTACCCGATCTCTAAAATTAATTTACATTTATATACAGTTCATGTAAAATGTGCAAGAATTTAAGTTTCTTACTGGCATGGTATAGAGTACACTGCTAAGAACAATGGTATGGTAACGCCATGTTAAATATGTATTTATATTAATAGGTGTCATTATTGTTCCCTTTATTATGCTACTATGAAAATTGTTAATACTTTATTATTATTATTATTTTAACTAGTAAACTAATTCATAATTAATATGAGTGTAGTAATGTTCACATTAACACGTTATCTTGTATTACCAGATATTGTATAGCCTACATAATTAGTTTTTTTTTGGTGTACTCTTCTGTGCTTTTCAGTGTAGAGTGAAATTGTTTTCCTACTTAGAAATATAAATTATTTGATATCACGAGAAAAAGGCACCCTTTTGTTTGAACGAGTCTTGTGACGGCGCAAGTGCTTATCTGCTTGCGTCTTTAAGCATTTACAGTAAGAATGTTAAGATGAGTGGAAGAAGAAAAAGTTCCCATCCTGCACATGTATTTGCTAATATAGCCTAATCCATTTTATTTCACTTTGAAGCTTATGATTATTGTTCATGGTATCCAAATAATAATATCCCTAGTTAAAAAATAAATACATTATTTAGGATCGATATTTTTGTGTGATGATCGATATTTTTGATACAACATCAGTATCGGAAGTATCGATACTTTTCGGATCAATCCGCCCATCCCTAGGCCTGGGTAGCTCAGTAAGTAAAGATGTTGACTACCATACCTGGAGTCGTGAATTCGAATCCAGGGTGTGCTGAGTAACTCCAGTCAGGCTTCCTAAGCAACCAGTTGGCCCGGTTGCTAGGGTGGGTAGAGTCACGTTGGGATAACCTCCTTGTGGTTGCTATAATGTGGTTCTCGCTCTCAGTGGGGAATGTGGTGAGTTGTACTTGGATTCCACGGAGAATAACGTGTGCCTCCACATGTGTAACGTGCTCAACAAACCACATGATAAAATGTGTGGATTGACGGTCTCAGATGTGGAGGCAACTGAGATTCATCCTCCGCCACCCGGATTGATACGAGTCACTACACCACCACGAGGACTTAGCGCACAGTGGCAATTGGGCATTCCAATTTGAGGAGAAAAGGGGAGAAAATCCCCCTACCCAAAAAAAGCACTCAGCAATTCCTGAGAAACACTGTTGACATTCGAACTCAACTGCCAAAACAAAAACACCCCTACTTTCAATGCTTCTTTGAAAGCTCCGCCCCCAAATTCATTCAAGCTGAAAAGCCTCGCCGATGTTGACGTGGCTCCTAGCCCTCGACTTATCATAATACTTCTTTTTTAGTTCATATTCATCTGACCTTTTTCTCTTGGTCTGGTTTAGAAAGTTTGCATCAGCCAGATTTGCCGTCGCTCTTCTAATGAATTTCCCTCTCACTCAGCCCCAACCCCCCACCCCCCATCCTGTGCATGCGCAAGAACCACCCCCTATTGCTGATTGGCTGGAGTAGTGTTGTGTGGATCGGTCCGATCCACTTTGTTTTTGTCCCATTTACAGAGCCAGGGCTGTTATAATATATAAGTTCCCCGTCTGTCGCTCACTTCGACGTCGTGTCGAAGAAGCGACACTAGGGGTCTCTCTTGAGCGCCGAAAGATACCTCTGATCTATGAAAAAAGGCCAATGAGAGTTGGCGAACAGTATTTGCATACTCCGCCTCCGGATACGGATATAAAGGCGAGAGAAATATGCTCGTTCATTCAGTAATTTTCTTCGGAGCCGAAGGTCGTGTTTATGCTGACTGCTGCGTATTACACTGCTGATCCTGCTTCTGATCCTCTGACGCTCTGCTGCTGTTGGATTTACGGCGCACTACAGCGGCTGTTTTTCTCTTCTCTGCCGGCGTGCAGTTTGCCCCTGGGCGCTTCGACAGTGCAGAGTTTGAAAGAGTTTCTCAATATAAAGAGTTATATTTCTCATAAAGAGTTTATTTCTCTAAAAGAGCAATACATAGCGGTGTTGAACGCCCTTTTCAGGGCGCGTCTTTTTAAAGATGCCATTCAACCCCTGTGTAGTTCCTGGATGCGGTAGAGTGCTCTCCGCTTCTGACGGCCACAGGCGCTGTCTCGTGTGTCTGGGCGCCGATCACACCGAGGCTGCGTTTGTGGATGGCTCATGTTCTCACTGCGAGAACATGACCATGGTAACGTTGCGGTCGCGGCTTGCTTTCAATAGAAAGCACGCCACTCCAGCCGCCCCCCGTATCGCTCCTTCTTCCCACGGGATTGAGGACGATGCGGTTGGCGCTGGAGGCGATTTGGGGAGGGCAGCGGGTGCGCTTCTGCCGGGCACGTCCCCTCGGACCACCCGCCCCCCGGCACGCTCGTTTACCTCCGTCCAGTCTCGAGGTAACGGCGACTCGCCTCCGGGCCGGTCTGCCTATCCTCTTGAGCCTGAAGCCGATGAGCTCGCCGCTCCATCGGAGAGCGCGGCGTCTGACGCTGACTCCTCCCCTGGACTGCCGCCTTCGGGCAAGCAGGCCCAGGTTGAGGCGGATGCGCAGATGTCCGACATGCTTGCCCGGGCCGCCGTCGGGGTGGGGTTGGACTGGAAACCTCCACCCTCCCCACACCCGTCACGGTTGGATGACTGGTTCCTGGGGTCTGGGCGCCGCTCACAGCCACGCCCCCCCCCCGGTCCCGTTTTTCCCGGAAGTGCATGACGAGCTGACATCGTCATGGAGAGCCCCGCTCTCCGTCCGTCAAAAGCCCTGCTCGTCCGCTCTCGCTACCCTCGACGGCGGAGAGGCCCACGGGTACACGGCGATTCCCCAGGTGGATAGGGCAGTTGCGCTCCATCTTTGTCCCGGTGACCCTACCACCTGGCGCGGGCGCCCTGTACCCCCTTCCAAGGCCTGTAGGACTTCATCCTCCCTCAACAACAAAGCCTACAGCGCCGCGGGACAGGCCGCCTCCGCCCTGCACGCCATGGCTCTCCTGCAAGTCCACCAGGCCAAGGCGCTCAGAGATCTGCACGAGGGTAGCCCTGATCCTGACGTGTTGCAGGAACTGCGCTCAGCGACCGACCTCGCCCTCAGGGCCACGAAGGTCACCGCGCAGGCACTCGGGCAGGCGATGGCCACCCTAGTGGTCCAGGAACGTCATCTGTGGCTCAACCTGGTCGAGATGCGTGAGGCCGACAAAGTTCGCTTCCTCGACGCCCCTGTCTCCCAGCTTGGCCTCTTCGGCGACACCGTCGAGGACTTTGCCCAGCAGTTCTCCGCGGTGAAAAGACAGACGGAGGCCATCTCACACATCCTGCCTCGCCGCAAACCTGCCGCCAGGGCCACTGCCCCGTCTGCTCGCCGAGGGCGTCCTCCTGCGGCTAAGAAATCTGCTCTGCCTCAACCCGGGCCCAGCTCTCAGCCCCTGCGTCGAGCACACCGCAAGAAGCAGACGCCCCCCGTCTCCCGGACTCCCTCGAGGACCCGGAAGGCTCCCAGGCGGTCCTGAGACAGATGACCCAGCGCCGCAGACGTTAGCTCCGGCGGTGTTAAGACCACTCCATCCCCCGGTGGAGGGCCGGGAGGAGAATCTTTTGTTTCTAAACAATTTAATTTGCCGCCCCCCCTTAGATGGGGTTGCGGTACCCACATTCTCAGTAAAAGAGCTATTTCCTGTGTCTCTGGGTCACCTGGCCCGCAAATGCCGTTCTCATGGCACTTTGCCCTTAGATCCCGACAGTCCTGGCCTCCTGGACACGGACCACCCGTCTTCAGCCCCACGACTGTCCCCCGGCCGGCCGGTCCCGACGAGTCTAGAGGACGCCTACCCAGGACCTCCTCCTCAGTCGCTAACCCGCCCCCTGCCGGGTGTGCGGAGCAAGGTAAGTGCTTTGAGTCTTTTCTCAGCACCTCAGCCGCGGGTCGCCCCGTCGCCGCCCAACGCTGCCCTACCTGCTCCGCCCCGCTGCGAAGCCCCGCCGGGTACGTCAAAATTAATCGTCCCTTTAGTGCCCCTAGCGCAGAGGTTGGACGCGTGGCTTTCACTTCCCAACCCGTCTCGCTGGCTGGCACGGACCATCCGACTCGGTTACGCAATTCAGTTTGCCAGGCCCCCGCCCCCCTTCATGGGCGTCCGCTTCTCCGCAGTACACGGCGAACACGCCCACTCTCTGCATGCGGAAATCGCGACTCTTCTGGCCAAAGACGCGATAGAGCCTGTCCCTCCAACCGAGATGAAGAAGGGTTTCTACAGCCCCTACTTCATCGTACCCAAGAAAAGCGGCGGCTTACGACCAATCTTGGACCTGCGAGTTCTCAACCGAGCGTTGCACAAACTCCCGTTCAAAATGCTCACGCAGAAGCATATTTTAACCTGCGTCCGGCATCTAGATTGGTTCGCAGCGGTAGACCTGAAGGACGCGTACTTCCACGTCTCTATCCTGCCCCGACACCGCCCCTACCTGCGGTTTGCGTTCGAGGGCCAGGCGTATCAGTACAAAGTCCTCCCCTTCGGCCTGTCTCTGTCCCCTCGCCTCTTCACGAAAGTCGTAGAGGCAGCTCTTGCCCCGCTCCGAGAAGCCGGCATCCGCATACTCAACTACCTCGACGACTGGCTCATCCTAGCCCACTCGCGAGAGTTACTATGCGCTCACAGAGACCAGGTGCTCAGGCACCTCAGCCGTCTGGGGCTTCAGGTCAACTGGGAAAAGAGCAAGCTCACTCCAGTTCAGAGCGTCTCTTTTCTCGGGATGGAGTTAGACTCGGTCTCAATGTCCGCACGTCTCACAAAGGAGCGTGCTCAGTCAGTGTTGAACTGCCTCGCCGCCCTCAGGCCGGGCACAGCGGTCCCCTTAAAATTTTTCCAGAGGCTCCTGGGACATATGGCATCCGCCGCGGCGGTCGCGCCGCTGGGCTTGATGCATATGAGACCGCTCCAACACTGGCTTCGGACCCGAGTCCCGAGACGAGCATGGCGCCGCGGCACGCACCGGGTAACAATCACCCCCGCCTGCCGACAAACATTCAACCCCTGGACAGACCTCTGTTTCTTACGGGCTGGAGTACCCCTACAGCAGGTGTCCAGACGCGTCTTGGTCACAACCGACGCCTCCAGATTGGGTTGGGGCGCCGTTTGCAACGGGCACGCAGCCTCAGGCCGTTGGAAAGGGGCCCAGCTGCGTTGGCACATCAACTGCCTCGAGTTGTTGACCGTCCTCTTTTCCCTGCGGAGGTTTCTCCCGTTAATCCGGGACGAACATGTCCTAGTCAGGTCGGACAGCACCACTGCGGTTGCGTACATAAATCGCCAAGGCGGCGTACGCTCCCGTCACATGTCACAACTCGCCCGTCGTCTCCTCCTTTGGAGCCAGCACCGACTCAAGTCGCTGCGTGCCACTCACATCCCCGGCAACCTCAATGTGGTAGCGGACGCGCTGTCACGACAACGCTTGCCTGGCGGAAAGTGGAGGCTTCACCCCCACTCGGTTCAGCTGATTTGGGAACGGTTCGGCAAGGCCCAGGTAGACCTGTTTGCCTCCCGAGAGACCTCCCACTGCCCGCTCTGGTACGCCCGTTCAGAGGCTCCCCTCGGGGCAGATGCACTGGCACACAGCTGGCCGGTGGGGCTGCGCAAGTACGCATTCCCCCCAGTGAGCCTTCTTGCACTGGTGCTGTGCAAGGTCAGGGAGGACGAGGAGCGAGTCACTCTCGTGGCTCCCTACTGGCCCACCCAGGCCTGGTTCTCGGACCTCGTACTCCTCGCGACAGCCCCTCCCTGGCGAATTCCTCTGAGGAAGGACCTTCTTTCTCAGGGACGGGGCACGCTCTGGCATCCGCACCCAGACCTCTGGAATCTCCATGTCTGGTCCCTGGACGGGACGCGAAAGATCTAGCTGGCCTACCACCCACGGTCGTAGCCACGATCAACCAAGCCAGAGCCCCTTCTACCAGGCAACTCTACGCCCTAAAGTGGCGTCTGTTCGTCAATTGGTGTTCTTCTCGGGCAGAAGACCCACAGAGGTGCGCAGTTAGGTTAGTGCTCCTGTTTCTACAGGAGAGGTTGGAGGGGAGGCTGTCCCCGTCCACCTTAAAGGTGTATGTTGCTGCTATCGCAGCTCACCATGACCCAGTAGACGGCAAGTCTCTGGGCAAGCACGACTTAATCGTCAGGTTCCTAAGAGGTGCCCGGAGGTTAAATCCCTCCCGGCCAAACCTGTTCCCCTCCTGGGATCTCTCGGTGGTCCTCGCCGGTCTTCAGAGATCCCCTTTCGAGCCGCTAGAATCAGCCGGACTCAGGGCTCTCTCTCTAAAGACGGCCCTGCTGATCGCGCTCGCCTCCATCAAGAGGGTCGGGGACCTGCAAGCGTTCTCTACTAACGACACTTGCCTGGAGTTCGGTCCGGCAGACACTCATGTGATCCTAAGACCTCGACCGGGCTATGTGCCCAAGGTTCCTACCACGCCCTTTAGAGATCAGGTAGTGAACCTACAAGCGCTGCCCCGGGAGGAGGCAGACCCAGCCCTCTCACTATTGTGTCCAGTACGTGCTTTGCGTGCCTACCTGGAACGCACCCAGAGCTTCAGGCGCTCTGAGCAGCTCTGTCTGCTTTGGAGGACAGCAGAAAGGGAACGCTGTCTCCAAACAGAGGTTGTCTCACTGGGTGGTGGAGGCCATTCAGTTGGCCTACCACACCCAGGCCGTGCCCCCCCCCCTTACGGGTGCGGGCCCACTCCACTAGGAGCGTGGCATCCTCATGGGCACTGGCAAGGGGCACCTCCCTAGCAGACATTTGCAGAGCTGCGGGCTGGGCAGCACCTAACACCTTCACGAGATTCTACAATCTCAGGGTTGAGTCAGTTTCGTCCCGTGTTCTCTCAAGTCCGAGCCCGTAGAACTCGGTACACGTCGACGATCTGACCGGGTGATCCGCTTGTTCCAGCGCCGTTTCCCTCTACTGAGGCAAAACAGTGCGCTTTTTGTCCCAGAGGACCCAGGTCCCTGGTTGATTCCTCCCTAGCACTTCGGACCCTCAGCAGTTCATCGGAGGAACGTGCTGGTCCAGTCCACTACGGGTACCTCCGGCTACCCCTACTGGAATAAGTGCTCCACAGATCAGGCCTCCTACGGGACTCCTCCTGTGTGTATTTCCGCGGTACGGTCACCTTACGAGCTGACCCGCGTCTCCCTTAGGCAGCCCTTCGCTGCCTTCCGGTCGCCGTGTTGTAGCAACTCCCCCCTCCTCGAGGCTGGATCTACCACCGCGCCATTTCCTCCCACATACCCAAAGTGGCCATGTGGTGTATTTTGCCACCTATACCTTCCCTGCTGGGCGGGTGTGGCCTCCGCAGGGTCTTTTCCCCCTAAAAGAATAGGACTTCGGAATAAGACCCCCTTCCCTCGATGCGGTAAGGGCCCCGGCTGCTCTTGCTCTATGCCGAGAAAACATAGAGAGAAAAGAGGCCCAGCCAGGCTTGGCCCGTTCCCTAGTTGGGAGCGTCACCTTGTTCCCCCCTAGGGTAACCAAAAGGGTGCTGACGCTTTTTCGGGGCATTGGGGAAGAGTACGTGCAGCCTGAACACAGTTGGTCGCTTGTGCACGTGCAAAATACCTGCCCGCTTCTGTGTTAGCAGTACACGTACACGGCTCAGCGCATGGCGAGTTTTGAAGTGGACCCCTAGTGTCGCTTCTTCGACACGACGTCGAAGTGAGCGACAGACGGGGAACGTCTCGGTTACGTATGTAACCTCCGTTCCCTGATGGAGGGAACGAGACGTCGTGTCTTCCCGGCCACGTCGCTGAGCCGAGCCGCTGAGATGCCCGGAACACTCCCGGCTCCTCAGAAAAATCCTGAATGAACGAGCGTATTTCTCTCGCCTTTATATCCGTATCCGGAGGCGGAGTATGCAAATACTGTTCGCCAACTCTCATTGGCCTTTTTTCATAGATCAGAGGTATCTTTCGGCGCTCAAGAGAGACCCCTAGTGTCGCTTCTTCGACACGACGTCTCGTTCCCTCCATCAGGGAACGGAGGTTACATACGTAACCGAGACGTTATAATGATTTAAGTCAACTTTATGTTCTGTTTAAACAACTTTCCTTCTTAAGATGACACAGCTTGAAATTGCCCTTGACAAACCTAGCCAAATAAACAGTGGCCCCAAAAAGTAATGGGACACTTGTGCCACACTTAAAAATGGATGAACTGTATTGCACTACAAAGCAAAATATAGTAATATATATATATATATATATATATAATTATACAAATTCACAGTATTTGATATGATTGCATTTTGTATTTATCCAGGCAATATGTACAATACAGCCTGATATGTAGTGCCTACAAATTTCCATTTGTTCAAAGTGACACTTCTCATTAAGTATCACTTCCATTCACCCCATGTGGACCGAGAAATGTCCTTGTAACCTTCTAGATGGATCTTGCTACCCCTCACATCAAATATCTTATCAGTATGTCTCTATGTGTGTAGCATCTATAATGTATGATATTTTTATAATGCCATGTACAGATGGAATATTAAATGATGTTAAAGTGGCATTGTCCTGTCTGCCATATGGGGGCTCCACATCCCCTGCAGTGTGCGCTGTACACACCTGACTGAGTCTCACCATGTCTGAGTCAGCTGCTCCTTGCTAGTGCCTGGTCAGTCTGGACGTCCTCTCGTTTCTCGTTTGCCCCTCTCTGCTTCCTCTCCCCATCCCTCTCTGTCTCTCTTTCTCAATCCTGCCCCCCAGACATCTGCTGCTATCTTCTATCATCTGTTTATATCCTCCTAATGTTTCTAAAAACACCAGCTGAAGTTCTGTAAATGACGGTCATCTTTTTCCCTGGATGGGTTGAGCATAAGATACGTTAAAACCTAATGAGGAGTAAATGTATTCAATTCCCCAATGATGATCTCACTTATGTCTCATTTAAGTATCAACTTTGTCTCAGATATTTCTCCTTAAATTCATTAGGGGAAATAAATGTCTGTATGAGTAAAGAGTTAGTAAAATGAATATGGATAAGTTGGTCTGGGAAGTATTGGATGAGAAATATTCATATTGAAATATTCATATTGAAATCTCTAAAGGATCATCACAAGACAAACCAGCAGAAGAAAAAAGCCAGTCAGCTTAAATGAAACATGACATGTCTTTTCTATAAACCATTGTGGTAAAACTGAACCATTCACTGTACGGTCGTTTTTACTCATAGTTATCATGTTAAATCAGCTTAAGCTGTAAGAGTGATGCTAAAGGTGACAAACTGTGGATTGAGATTAGCGACCACTTTGGTACAGAAACAGAGGTTATGAAAGAAACGTGGCACGTGTTGCATTTAGGATGCACAGTGAGAGGTGCCTACCCCTGCTGAGAACCTCGGATCAAATCTCCCCCTCTTTCCTGATAACCCCCAACCTATCCTCTCTGTTCAGTTTACCAAACCTTTACTCCCTAAATCTCTTTAGTACTCACCTTGGTTCATTCCTTCCTTACGTCTGTTTAATATTAGTGGTGTTTGGTAAGACAATGCTTGCTTATGTAAGCATAACTATTCATTATTATAATTTATTTTTAAGTTTAAGGATTTTTATGGAGCATGAATGATACCTCAGATCACCCACAACATAGAACACCCTAGCAACCACACAGAACACCCTAGAAACCACCTAGTAATACCCTAGAAACTACACTGAACTGCCCAGAACACACCTAGTCATATCCTTGAAACTACCCTGAACACACTAGCAACCACCTACTTCACCCTAGAAACAGCAAAGCAGTGCCCTAGCAACCAACCAGAACACCCTAGAAACCACCTGGTAATGCCTTAAAAACTGACATATACCCTTAGCAACCTTAGCTAGAACACCAAAGAAACATTCTAGTAATTCTCTAGCAACTACCCAGAACACACTAGCAACCGCCTATATCACATTAGAGACCACTTAGCAATGCCCTATCAACCACACAGAACACCCTAAAAACCACCTAGTAATGCCCTAGAAACTACCCAGAACACCATACCAACCCCCACATCACCATAGAGACTACCTAGCAATGCCCTAGCAAAAAACTACCCTTAAAAAACCTTAAATCACCTAAGGAACCGCAAAGCAACACCATGGCAACTATCCATAAAACCCTAAGAAGTGCAAAGCAGCATGTTTGAAAACCATTCTGAACACCATAGCAACCGCATAGCAACACCCTATGCAATAAACCTAGCAATGCCCTAGTTACCACCTAGAACACCAAAGAAACAATCTAGTGATTCCCTAGTGACTACCCAGAACACCCAAGCAACCACCCATATCACCTTAGAGACCACCTAGCAATGTCCTAGCAACCACCGAGTAACACCCTGGCAACCATCCACAACACACTAAGAGGTGCAAAGTAATATGCTTGAAACCACTCAGGGCACCTTAGTAACCACACAGCAACACCAAGGCAACCATCAAGCAATGCCCTAGTTATCACATAGAACACCAAAAAAAGCTTCTAGGGCCTAGTGAATACCCAGAACACCCTAGCAACCATGCATATCTCCTTAGAGACCACCAAGCAATTCCCAATCAACCACCCAGAACACTCTAAATAACACCTAACAATGCCTTAGGAACCAGCCAGTAACACCCTGGCAACCATCAACAACACCCTAAGAATTGCAAAGCAACAAGCTTGAAAACATCACAAAAAACCTTAGCAACTGCATAGAAACACCCTGGGGACCGTTTAGCAATACCCTAGCAACCATACAAAACACTCTAGTGTAACTCTTGTTATTTGAGGCTTTTATTTTTTTTGATCGTCTGTGTACCACAACTACTTTAGGGTCCTTAAATAATGTATAACGTGCGAGTAAGGGCAGCCGTTGGAATTTCTGGTGCCCTCCTAGGGTAAGATGTTGCCCCCTAGGGAGTTGGTGCCCTACGTAATATGCGTGTAGGAAGCGGCAGTACTGATAATAGAATATTGCACCATATCTAAGAAAAATAAATGACAAATTGCAAAACTGCAGCATCCCACAAATTAAATTAATAATAAAATAAAAAGAAGGCTGCAATTTCAAATGTGCATTTAAAGTATAACTTTTTAATGTATATAAACAAAATGCATATAAATTTAACAATTCAAAACGATTACAATCTGAACAACATAATAAATTGGCTCCGCCCTCCCTCACACATCTTTGGATCACTGGTTGAATCTGCATGTCTGATTGACAGGAACAACAGGTGAGGTTGTTTACCTGAGCAGACAGTCAGAACGAATGTGTGTGCGCTTGAGCATTTAGGCCTATATTATTTTATTTCTTTTTTCGTTCTTTGAATTAGTTCATTATATTAATTTAAATCTTTTCATTATTCATATCTTATTTTTTAAATATTTTTATAAATAGATTTGGCTCTTTTGATATGCGAGCCAGCTCCCAACGTTCACCTACAAAAGCAGGCTCTAAGAGCTGACTCGTTCGTGAACGACCCATCATGAACTAAAGGCAGTGGGAAAGGGAGAGATCTCAACTCATTCAGGGCCGAATGCTCGTAATGTAGATGCTTTGAGGATTAGCAAACTTCAAGTTGCACAGTTGATTAGTTCTACTAGCAAATATTGAGCTTCAGAAAATATCTTAGGTTGTTTCTCTGGGTTTTCCAAGGTATCCTATTACTATTACTGATCTTCGGGAGGGATATTTCTGTTCTTTGAATGTTTTTATCCTTCCAAATGTCCTGGTGAGTGTATTTTGTTTTCATCTGAACATTAACTGTTATATTGTTGTCAATTTTTTAAAAAAAAAAAACATATCAAAACCAATCAGGGTGTGATTATTGGAAAGAAAAGTTAATTGTGTGAGAGCAATTTTATAAGTGCGTAGAGAACGGCTGAGTAAAATGCTAAGCTGCTAGCATTGCTATCCATGACAAACATGTGGCATGCGTTGTCTATGCTTTAAGATCTTTGTATGTGTTGATTATTAACATTAAACATGCAATTAATTCTGTATGTAGATGTGGGTATGTGTGTGGCAGCGGGGGTGTGGTCAAGCGTCCGTCCGGGGGAGAAAGCGGTAAGAGCGCTTGCACCTGAGCCAAATTATGTCTAACACCTGTCTCTAAATTCAGTGAGCATGGAGAGAGCAGCATAAGAGCAGCCACAGAACCACCAGAGGGGAGAGAGAGTGAGACGTGTCAATCTAGTGTTGGCTGTTACACAAAGAAAGTTAAAAAGTCTGTTTTGTCACTTGGAGAAGTTCTGGTTTATGTTATTGTCGCTGTGGCATTAAAAGAGAACTTACCTTTGAAGTGCATCTCCGTTTGCCTCCTTACTGTCAACCTCTTACAATGTGGAAGTGTGTTGTCTAGTAATTTTATTTTTTACTGTGTTCTTGAGTGAATCATCTGGATTGAATTGCTTCAAGCGGATTCCTTGGAGTGAGGTTGTTGCATTTCACTGGATACTTCTATCCCCTTCATTCTCTCTTCTTCATCCTTTCATCGTTACTGGATTGAATATCACCATTCCCATGGGAGTGGTAGTACTGAGACAACCAATACATATGCACACACACCTCATAGGACTGAACACATTTTGTTGTTTTGTTAACTTTCTTTTGTTAACTTATTGTAAACAGTTTAATTGTGATTTGTCATTGTGATTCCAACTGTCTGTTATAAATTGTTCAGATTGTTTAACATTGAAGTTTAAGATCTATAAACAAAGTAAAAGTAAAGATACAATATACATAATATACACACAATAGACATATATTCCTTTCAGTCAATGCAATTGTGTGTGGTGTATTCTTATTTTTTTTCTTTTCTTTTTATTTTCCATCCTTCCCCAAGACTGCAGTATATGTTTACTATAAGTAACTGGTTTTGAAAAAGGAAAAAACAATCCCAATCTCCTTGAACAATTTAACCTAGCCTCCTGATACTTAGAATTCGATCATACAGCCCTGCGATCACGTGGAGACCAGTGTGAAAACAAATAAGTGGCGAGCCAGCCAGGAGATTGGTTGACAATTTCCTACACTGCCAAACGCCCTAGCTTATTTTTATTTTGTTTGTTATTTTCAGTTATTATCCAAAGAAAAAACAATAGAAAAAGACACAAATGGAACAAATTGACAAGTATCCCAAGAGTTAAGTATGGATCTCTGTAACCGTTGTACATGGTGCAGAGATGTTTGTATGTTACTGGAGAAGAGGTAGCCAGTACTGACACAGATATCACAGAGTCTTTTAAGTAACTGGGGAAATTGCAAAAGTAGTCAGGGTCCCTGATGAACCATATCAACCAGCAGGTAGAGTCCTCATTCAGTTTTCATCTGAAAGATCTATTTTGAGGATCAGGCCTGATCATTTATGTGACATGCCAAGCCCTAAATACCCTACAGTTACATGGCATGTAAGAACAATTTGTGATGTATGCCAAGAGGAATTAGGCAGAGAGCTGGCAATGAGATACTTGGATGAACTAAATGCTATTGCTGTAAGTGGCAGGGCAGGATTCCTACTTGCTTTTCAGAATGAGCTTCAGAGCATTCAGCTTGGTTCGAACCACTCACATAATGTTGATTCAGTTCCCCATACTATTGTTTGCAGCCCAAGCCTTGAGAATGCAAGAAGAGATAATGCTGAGTCAATCAGAGCTCAAACTGTAACCCCCTTGCATGTGCCACCAAGCCCTGGGCATGTTGAAAAGAACATTATCAACCCTCCTCAGATATAGAGAGTGGTTGTGGAGCATGTTATCCACTGTGAGTTTGCACCCTCACACTATAGTCAGGGTTACACTTGCACCTTTTCTGGCAAAATTCCAAAGCCGAATGGGGAAATTGATTATGAAATCTGGCATACTCAAGTTGATTTTCTGCTTGCTCATTCCTCCTTATCAGATTCTCAGAAGGATCTTGGAGAGTCTGCTTAGCCCAGCAGCTGACATTGTAAAGCCACTGGGTGTTGGTTCATCACCTAGTTCTTACCTTAACCAGGTTGAATCTGCCTTTGGTGTGGTCGAAGATGGAGAAGAGATTTTTTGCAACTTTCCTTAGTTGAAATCAAAATGCGGCATTAGTCTACCTGCAATGACTGCACACCCTTCTCACTCAAGCAATATCTAGTAGGGGAGCCTGCATCTCAGACTCCAGTAAACACTTACTTCGTAATTGTATTACCGTTGTATCCTTCAATTCATTGAGCATTTTTTGATGCTTCCACCAATGAAGTAGACAATAAACAAAAAGTATGATTTCATTCTTAATTTTCCTTTATTTGAATACTGCCTTTTTGTTGTTGATTTATATCATACATTGTATACATCATTTGGCAGAATAAATCATCTTTAATTGAGAAACGCTCAAACCTGTGTTGTCAAATTTCCAATCCACAAGCGCAGTTACAGTAATTAGAGTAATTAAATAGCATTCTGTGGACAACTTATCTTATATAGAGAGGAATTAGATATAGTATGCTATTACTTTATCATACATTTACATGAGCAGACAGATAGCATTTAAGTCATTGCTTATAGAATAACTCATCAGGAGCAAAGTCTGGCCTAAGTAAATTCCCCCATGCAGCTTTGATGTGTCTAAAAGCTAACATTACAGTAACTTTTCTTTAACAGAGTAGAAATGGAAGAAGAGGATATGTCTGTCACATTTTACTTGTTAACATCTTGGTTTCTTTACTGGTTGTTGACATAAGTGTAGCTCTAGATGTGAGTGCAAAGATTTTGCAAACGCAAGTTACAAATACCCTGGGGGCTAAGCCCCCCCTGTCTTCCAATCCTAGTGACATCCCTGGTACTTGTCTTTCCAGACTATCACTTTAACTGTATCACTATAAGTTCCCCTGCTGGTTTGAACAAATGTTCTAGATAGGCTGTATCTGCATGGTGTAGAGAAAGAAGGATCCAAGTTCTTGCAAATGCCTGTTTATGCTTTGCTATTTCAGCATGTTGCTCCTGGATGCTGGAATAATCTCCAACAAATAATTTCCAACAAAGTTTTCTCTGCTTCATGTCACGCCAGTCAGTTACCTTGACAAGTGAAGTTCCAGAAGCGCCAGAATTCATTGTTCTTGCCGAATCTTTAGCATTGAGTGCTTCATCAGTCCCTGAAAGCTTTGCCTACTCAGGTTATGAGACCCTACCTGGAATGACCAATGATGATTGGTATCAACCCCAGGTGGAGGATTTATCTTTGCGAAGGATCATCTCTTTTGTGGAACAATATCAGAAACCCAGTTTTAGACTGACCAGCCTCAAAATCCCTGAAGTCAAATTGCTTCTAAGGGAATGAAATGGGCTTGAACTATGAGATGGAGTGTTATACAGTAAATGGACAGACCATGGGGCTGTGCTTCCCCAGTTAGTTGTGCCTCAACAATACAGAGAGAGAGAACTGAAAGGTGTTCATGATGTTGTAGGACATTTGGTTATGAGCATGCAATCAACCTTGCTCGTGCCAGGTTCTTTTGGCCTAGGATGGCTAAAGATATCGAGAATAGATGCCATACATGTGAGAGTTGTTTTAGGTGGAAAGCAATAACACAAAGAGCTGCTCCCATTGAATCCTTGCATACAACATTCCCACTTAATTTAGTGTGCATGGATTATCTGTCCCTTGAGCCAGACATTCACAACACAAGAAATATATTAGTCATTACTGATCATTTCACAAAATTTGCTGTGGCAAGACCAACACGAGACCAGAAAGCTAAGACAATAGCAAAAGCACTATGGAAGAACTTCATTGTACATAATGGGTTCCCAAGTTGCCTCCTTAGTGACCAAGTAAGAGACTTTTAATCTCACACTATACACAAATTGTTCACCCTCATCAGAGCTGAGAAGGTGAGAATGACACCTTATCATCCTCATGGAAACCCGGTACAGAGGTTTAACAGAACGCTGCTTAGTATACTTGGATCCCTTGATGAAAAAGACAAATACAACTAGAGAGACTTTGTGAAACCACTGGTACATGCGTACAATTTTACCTGAAATGACACCATAGGCTACTCGCCTAATAAATTAATGTTCGGGCAGCAACCTAAACTGCCAATTGACCTTGTTTTTGGAATAAGTCCTTCAAATGACCAACACAAAACTCACTCTGAGTATGTCAAGAAACTAGAACAGTCCATGTGAAATTAACTTGCTGACAGATGGGAGAAAATGGTTCAACAACATAATGGTCTGTATTGTACCCTTCACAGAGATCTCTTATTGCCCTGTGGATTCTTACCAGTGAGCCCTGAGGAAAAGGTGCTTGGAACGAGTTCCACCACTTAGAGGAAACTGAAGATGAGGACAAGAAATAATACAGAGGTGCAAGAAGGAGACGATGAGTATGTGGAACTGTCCAGTGATGAGGAAGGATATTACTTTTAAATACCAATTCCTGAGATAATCACAAGGGGACCATTCATAAAGCAAATGCTTTCCTTACTCACAATCTTTCTATGAAATCATCAGACCAGTTGAACCCTCATGCCATGGAGTTTGTTCCATGTACCTTGACTGTGCCCACATCAGAGTGTGTTCACCATGCAGAACCCAAAAGACAAGTCTCTGAGTTTGTCACTGGAAGTGCATTCCCTTCTGATTCTAAGTCCATTAAGACTATTAGTCCTTCCCAATATGTAGCCATTTAAATTCCAGAGGAAACTGTAGCTTCCGTACAACCAGAATTTCAAGAAAAAGTTGAAATCCCACTTGAGACTGAACCCATTTGAGTCAGACATTCAGAGCTGGAAAGACGCCAACCAGACAGGTTTGTATATGTTGAACTGGGGAAGCCTCTATTGCTTGCCCTTACTACTTTATTTAAATCTTTGGGAAATATCCTTTTTGCCGATCTTACTGTTAATACGCATGCAGAGACTCATGCGGTTTAGAGAGGGAGAGTGTAGAGAGAGTGCTATCCATGACGAACATGTTGCATGCGATGTTTACACTTTAAGATTCTTTGCATGTGTTGATTATTAACATTTAACATGTAATGAGACACGATTAATTCTGTATGTAGGTGTGGGTATGTGGAATTGTGTTGTCAAGTAATTTTTTATTTACAAGGTTATATTTAACACTGTTTATTTCATATATTAAGAGAGGTGCTGGAAAAAAGTACATATTGTATCCATTTATTGGAATTGATTTTGATGATGTAATCAGTGTTGGGATTAACCTTGTAATTTTGCATTTGTGCAGACTGATTTTTGTTGTTGTTTTGACTGTGTTCTTGAGTGAATCATCCTTTCAACTCTTCTTCATCCTTTCATCGCTACTGGACTGAATATCACCATTCCTAAGGGAGTGGTAGGACTGAGACAACCATACGCACACACACACACACACACCTCATAGGACTGAACACATTCTGAAAGATGTTTTGTTTACTTTCTTTTGTCAACTTGTTGTAAACGGTAAATTGTTCAGATTGTTGTGAGATTCAACCTCTTAACATTGAAGTTTATGATTTAAGTTTCTGAAAATACAGGGAAAAAAATCTATAGAAAAAAAGGAAAGGAAAAAATACAAGGAAATTCCTACTACAATATACATATAGTGCTTTCAGTCAACACAGCTGTGTGTAGTGTATTCTTATTTTTATTTATTTATTTTTTCTCTTTCCCTGGAGTGCAGTATATGCTTACTATAAGTAACTGGTTTTGGAAAAGGAAAAAACCAATACAAATATCCTTAAAGAATTGAGCCTTGCCTCTTGATACTTCGATCATACAGCCCGGCAATCACGTGAAGACCGGGGTTACACTAGCAATAATCTAGCAACACCATGGCAATTGTTCACAACAGCCTAGCAACTGTAAAGCAACATGCTAAATACAACTCAGAAAACTTTAGCAACTGTAAAGCCATACAACACCCTGGCAACCATATATAACTGCATACATAACCATACATAACTGCAAAGCAACAATTGAAAACCTCTTAGAAAACACTGGCAACTGCTTAGCAATGCCCAGGCAACCACACAAAACCATACAACACCCTGGCAACCATATAACTGCATACATAGCCATACATAACTGCAAAGCAACAATTGAAAACCTCTTAGAAAACCCTGGCAACTGCTTAGCAATGCCCAGGCAACCACACAAAACACCCTGGCAACAACTTGACATCTCCCTGGCAACCAACCCTAGAAACGACTAAGCCTAGAGACCACTAAGCAATGCCTTATCAACCCCCCAGAAAACCCTATAAACAAAATAGTAATGCCTTAGAAACTACCCAGATCACCCTAACATCCCCACATCACTCACGAGACCACCAAGCAATGCCCTAGCAACACCCTGGCAACCGCTTAGCAATTCCCTAGCAACCACCCAAAACACATAACAACACCCTGGCAACCACCCCTAGCAAACACCTAAAACTCCCTAGAAACTACCCAGAACACCCTAACAACCACCCATATCACCCTAAAGACCACTAAGCAATGCCCTATCAACCCCCCAGAAAAACAGAGAAATCACATACTAATGCCCCAAAAACTACCTAGAACACCATAGCAACCCATGCATCACCCAAGAGACAACCTAGAAATGCCCTAGCAACCACCTAGCAACCGCATAGCAATGCACCAGTAGCCACCTAGCAACACCATGGCAACAATCCACAACACCTTAAGAACTGCAAAGCAACATGCTAAAAAAATACTCAGATCACCTTAGCAAATGCTTAGCAACACCCTGGCAACAACAAAATAAAACCCTGGCAACCATCCAAATCACCTTAGCAACAACCTAGCAACACCTTGGCAATCATTCACAACACCCTAGCAACTGCAGACCATCATGCTAAAAACCACTCGGAACAATTTTACAACTGCATACACCCTGTTAACAACCTAACAACACCTTAGCACCTGCAAAGAAGCATGCAAAAAACCCCACTCAGAACACCTAAGAAACCACATAGTAACGCCCTGGCAATCACCCACAACACCCTAGCATTTTGCTAGTGAGTCTTTGCACTGACACACACACTCAAATATCTATTTTTCAAAATTTCTGAACATCTTGAAGTAAAAAACAGATAATCTTCCACTCTCTCTGTTTCAGAGGGCAGCAGCTGTGTGGAAGTGTGATAGATATTGCGGTTAGTTTGAATGGGAGTAATGTGTGATATGAGCTGGGCTTGAGAGGCTGAGAATGCAGAGACAGCTGAGGACGGAAGAGCTAGAGAGAGACATCCAAAAACAGACTACCCCACCCGGAAGAACCAAAGAGGACCTTTTGGAGTCACTAGAAGAAAAAGAAACAACTGGGGAGGGGTGCATTTTGAAAAGTACATTATATAATAAGTCCCTTGGGTATCTCAGTGATGCTGTGTTTAGTCTTTTCAGTGTTCGATTTTGCTATGTAAGATTAGTCAATATGAAATGTCACTTGCAACCCATTCATAGACATGCTGTCTTTGACGTCACAAAATTGCAAAGCTAATGAATATTATATTAAATTGTGTGCAAAATGTTTTAAATAATCTTTTATCCAGAGATTAGACCTGTAATATTTGTTTAAACAATTGTATCTTCACACTGTCTCAGACATAATAATTAGCATTCTTAAATGCTTAAATAAGTCCAGTGAATGTGTGTGTGGATAATGTTCTTCTTTATTGTTTCCCATTGTGCCATTACTTACGAAACAAGAAGATCTAAGAATTAAATGTCATTAGAAGGGAAGGGGATAACATGCTTTGATGCTTCAGAGAATGGGCAGAGCTCTTTTCTTTGGGCTATTGTTTTCCTTAAGGTGTGTAATTCGTATGGCAATCCTGAATCATTTGATTGGTCAAAAGAATCAGGAAGTGATGTGTACAGTGGCCTCCCCATAACACACACACACACTATTACCTTTAAACTTCACTGACTGTCATCTTATACATTGGCATAAACACACACATACGCCTGCCAATTATGTTTTTAGGGTGCTTAATATGAGCATAACACTACATTCCCATCATACATTCAGTATTGGAAAAAGTACTTTAAAGCTATTCGTAATTTAAAGTAGTTCACAGTCAAGCCACCATTTTGATCAAAATCCTCTCTCTGTGAATTCAGCGACAGGAGGTTGAAAGTTGTGTGGCTGAAACTGGTCTGAATTCGCTGAATACCACTGCTCATAATGGCCAAACAGGGTGGTGCTAAAAGCGAGTTGTATTTTTAGTTGTAAATGATGTAAAACAGTCAATAGGAATGCATAATTTATTAACCCACCTTGTTAACCAACAATGGAGAAAAATAGTGTTGTGAAGGACTCCACAAACAGAAAGGAAGGAGGACACATGTAAGCGGATTTTTTCAGACTCAGGTAAGGCTTTTAATCGGCCTCTTCAATGCTTTACAGCTTCACAAACTCAACAGTTTCAGTGGCACATAGGCACTCAAACTCATTTGCTTCATGAACATAAACACATCAGCTTCCACGAGCACTGTAGGCTCCCTTGTGCCAGACTCTCTCTGCCTCTCTGCTGGTGGCATGGCCGTTTATATGCCACTCTCCCCATGCTCACTGGAATTAGAGACAGGTGTTGGACATAATCTAGCTCAGGTATAATCGCCACCTACCACTTTCCCTCTCTCCGGATGGATGCTCGACCACGCCCCCGCTGCCACATATCCCCACCTCCTGACTCAGGCCGGGGGGCCATCCAACCAGTCTCCCCCCCCCCCCCCCCCCCAATTTCTGAAAAAGAAGTCAGTGACAGCTATCTGCACCCCCTTGAATTTAAAGGGCTGTAGTGCCAGATAACACTGGAGTGGGGTGTGATCCGAGCAGAGGGTGAGGACCTCCCACTTGATGGCCAGACATTCCTTTTCCAAGGTGCTGTACTTTGTTTCCCTCAAGGAGAGCTTACGGCTGATGTACAGCACCGGGTGCTCTACCTACAAGAGTACGGCCCCCAGCCCTTTGTTTGAAGTGTTCGTCTGCAACACGAAAGTGAGAGAGAAATTAGGTGCATGTAAACGCGTGCTTGAGGGTTTCTCATTCCCTTTAATGCATTTCTAAATTGAGGCCAATTAGTCCCCAAATCAGCAGATGGGTGAGGCGGGAACTAACGGCAGCCTCCACTCTATGTTTTGTTCCCCAGAAGGGTCACCACAGGGTAGCTGTGAATATCCCCATGCACACACTTAACCCTCACCATTTTAGCTGCGCCCAAAGGCTCATGTTGAACCAAGAGTTGGTGGATAGTGGTTTGATTGCAACCTGTGTTCACCAATGCTTGGCGAGTACCCCCTTTGACACTTACTGGTATTGTTATGCTCCGGCCCTGTCGGGGGCAGCCTGCAGAGTATTGGGGACCCAGACCACCGTCCCCAGCTCCATCACAGGGCATTGATCCTGGAAGTGTCCCGGATCCTCGCAACTCCAGCAGGCTGGCTCAAGCGCCACGCCCGCACTTGCATCGGCGGACACTTCCACCTGAGGGGGAAAGCGGCGGGGCACTGTAGATGCTGGGGGTGGTGCAAACCCCTGTGCACGTGGAACTGGCCTCGGTGGCGGGGCTCCTCACCTCCACGGGAAAAGCAGAGTGAGAGGGAAGAGGGGAGGGGGAAGAGAACGGGGAACACACAGGGGGAGGGGAGAGAAAGTAGGAGGACTGAACACACTCTGCCATTCTTTTTGGCAGTCGATGGATTAGCTGCTCCAGCATCACCTGGTTGATCACTCCCACAACGACACAATACCCTGCCAGCAGCCATTTCCAGCATGCGTCTCTGAGCCGTTGGGTGAAAGCAAACTGGCGGCTGGTCTTCTAAAGTTTCATGGATTGAAAGAGCTGGCAGTACTGCTCTGGACTACTGCCAACCCCCTGCAGGATGGACATCTTCAGGTCTTCATAAGCCAGAAGGTAAGCCGCCGGCAGTGGTTGAGCAGCAAGCTGGGCTTCCCTGGACAGCATCGGGTGTAGCTTGGCCAACCCCAGATCTCAGTGGTGCGCTCGAAAAGATCGAGGAAGTCTTCTGTGTCATCTTCTGCCCCTATCATCAAGAGCGTGGGTGTGCTCCGCTCCTCATCACCCTATTTCTAATTCACCGCACCTGCACTCAATTCACTCATCAATGACGGCATAAATAACTCACCTTCATGCGACTTCACTGTCAAGTCTCACACAATGGACTTTAGTTTGACCACGCTGCTCTCACACAGTGTTTATTTACCTATCTGTATTTGCTCTTGATCTTCGTGGATATCTATTTAGTGCTTATCCTGCTGTTTCGCCTTTTACCTCTTCTTCAGTTCTGTGAGGAATTCACATCAAGCTTGTGAATCCCTCTTCAGTTTGTGAAGCTTCTCTTCTGTGTGATATCACCTGTACCATTGATCTTACTGTGTAAATACTGTGAATCTCAGTAAATGCTCTTGTAGTAACTACAACTTGTGTGAATTCCTGACAGTCAAATAGCCTATATATTTCTGCTAAAGAAAAAGCCCAAGTAGATAACACAACGGCATTGCTCCGAAATAAAGGATGGTTATTTACTGTAGTTATGTTTTTTTGTATTATTATTTGGAAATTATTTTGTATTTTTATTTTATATTGTTTTGATTTGTGAACGGCACTTGGTCTGTGCTCTGTGCAATGTAAACAATGCGCTTCCTGACTCCTCCTCCATGTGACGTGTGACGAGCTTATGTCATCCCTATCATTAGCATGCATCACAGAGATGTACGGAAGCAAACATTTGTAGTTTGTAAAGGAATTTAGATGGGCAAGGAGGAGGCGAGAACCGGCTTGACAATATAAATAATATTTTAATGAAAAACCACAAAGACACAAACACACGCATGACGGTCAAATGAACGTTAACAATCTCTCTCTGTCGCTCCACCATCCGCATTCAGCCTTTATCCCTCTCGGACGCTTAGTTAGCCTGATAAGGGACCACTTGCATTGTTTAAAGGAGGAGGCCTGAAATGAAATCATAAAAATCTTAAATTCTGTTTTGATGAAGAAAGAAACTCGGATACATCTTGGAAGGCCTTTGAAGGTAAATTATCAGTAAATAAAAAGGTTTTGGGTGAACCATTCCTTTAACTGTACATTTTCAATGCATTATGGGACACTGTACACACATATATAAAAAACGGAATGCTGAAGATTAATTTGCTGAAGTTTCCAAACTATTATGTTCTCTGGCTGCCGTTCAGTCTCTATCGCACACACATGGGTCTCTATCTTTAATTTTGCTTTTGACACTGGTTCATATGACAGTAATAGGGCATTTTCGGGCGATATTAAGAGATACAGTATTGCAGCGTGCCTGTATCTCTCCCACACCTGGCTCACCACTTATGGGTGAAGTCTCCATTCTTGTTACAGTAAATCCATTCCTGTGTTTATAATTCCTAGGACATGTGTCACGCATAACAAATAAGCATGCACTGCTCCACACAATCAGTTTCTGTGCTAGGGCGTGGAGTCGAGTCGAGCATGTACTGCCTGGAAATTTATATATGCCAATTTTAGCCACAGGAAGTGGGGAAAACATAAGTGAAGATTTAGGAAGTGAAAAAAAAAAACAGATGCTGAATTAATTTCTTTAATGATTACATTAAACAGTCAACTATTAATCGTAGAAATTAATGCATACAATTTCCTAGCCCTAAAATATACATGTATATTATTTAGTAGAATTATTTTGTCTGTTGCTACAAAAAAATAAATAATAATAATACAATGTAAAATGCCATGCAGTCTGAGCAGGGACTTGATTTATTTAACTGGCGAATTTAAATCAAGAAATCTGGTTCTCTTTAATTAATATCCCAATGCTTCTCATGAAAGAAAGTGGACATTTTACGTAAGAATATATGATTATTATCTCAGTTTGATCTATTGTACCAAACTTAGCAATGTTGACATATAATGCTAATGCAACAATAAAAACATGCAACCTTCAAATATGTATTCTTTGTATTGATCCCAGAGGTCATTGTGTGAAGTTTCCACCGCTACTTTTATTAGTTTCTCCCCAACACTGCACATGATACATCAAAATGACTCAATGATGTGATTTCACACACAGTTTCTATGTTCTTAACAGATGTGAAAAATGAGCAGAAATCATCACGTTATCCACCCACACATCAACTGAATAGAATTGTAATGGAAACTGTACTTGCATTGGCATAAATCCAAATGTAGGACATAAAGACTGTTGTTGCAACTAAAGGGTTTGTGTGACATAGGAAGGTTATAACATCACACAGCTGCAGTAAATCTACTTTCATTATCTCTTTGACACTCGTCTCACATCACAGGGCCTGTGTTTGCTCAATGCTATGGTCCAAATCTTTAACTCTTTGAAGTGATTATGTCATAGATCTGTACAATAAGCAATGGATGACTTTGTATTCCTTGACCTCCATCATTTTACAGTTAAACACACTCTTCAAAGCACAATCAAAGATCAGAGATGTGTTTACATGTATGTGTGTGTGCATTTGAGTTGGCGCGTCTTTGTCTGAGTCATTGTTGAGGAAGATACTTCAAAAACTATTTACTAATGACTTTTTTTAGGCTATAAAGCAATTACTTGACTAATTACGCTGTCTGAACAGTAATTACTCATTACTTACTATTTTAACATTACCGAATGGACAATACAAGGATAGACACCAAATTGCCCTTAAATATTGGATCAAATAAATTGTCACACTGTAAATAGCATCAAAACATAAGTTACCTATTGTTGTATATGGATCTTTCACTATTAGTTTCATGCCATGTTGTTCTGTCAAATGATTTAATTTCCTCGTGTTGTTCAATGCGTCTAAAGCTGCAGTTGTCCTAGGCTTCGAGCACGCAAAATTAATTTGCACACCGCAATGGACAGGATATGAGGTCACGCTCGATGGCTTCTGGTTTAAATAATTTAAGAATATTATATTCAAAATGTTAAAATGTAGCAGAGAGTTTGCCAAACTTGAACTTTGGTACGCAGTGGAATTCGAAATTTCTTGTCCTTGCCTTTCCGGTCTCCCACGTTTGGATGCTTTTGAATGGAAGTGAATGGAGCTTGAACATGAGCACTTCCAATATTTGATGAACACTACAGTTTAATATTTTGCCATACGTGTGCCAATTAGGCCATGGCTTCAACCCAACTACATGATCTTTGAATGAGTTATGTAACCTCTATGTGCTCGTCACTCAAGGTAACATCTCAGTACACATACAAATATTTACATTAGGATAGCTCGTACAAAAAAAAAAAAATCGAAACTAGCCGCAAACTTGCCACAAATTTGCAGCTCGCTATTTTCACAAGCAAATGAGCTTTTGATTCGCCACATATGTTTGCCGGAAGTTTGCAGCTCTTCTCCAGTAGTGGTGAACCTCTGGCAAACCTTTGGCAACTTTGGACAATTTTCCTCAAGTTTGCCAAAAATCGAATTTGCATGTGAATTATCAGTGGCGAATTTGCGGCAAGTTTGTCATGAACTCTCAATTTTTGTAAGGGTAAGGCATAAGTTAGTTAAAGAGTGGGACACAATTGCTACAAGAGCCACATAAATGTTGCCAGGCTGCAACATCAAGCCTCATCACTTGTACAGCGAAAAGTCAACAACTCATAAAATGTTTCAAATCGACCAAGATCTTGAAAATAGTTGAAAATATGGTAAATAGAGTTTTTTTTTACTAAGAAAGATAAAGCTTAGGATTTCTCATTGCTATGGTGAAAAGTAACCCATATGCAAACATTGGGCAAAACAATATCAAGGAATTCAAATTTTGCCAGCACAGGATTGACCATGTCAACTGAGGCAAATGGCCTACAATGCGACAGCATGGGGCTAAACTAGATCAAGTCATTTAAATTTGGTCTGTTTTCCCACTATTTTCCTCTGGCATTGTTGCAGACAGGAAATGAGTGTGATGTAAATGTTTATAGTCTGCTGCTCTGGCCTTTCATACTACTTACAGTCCTTTATATCAGAAAGAGCATCAGTTCTTTTGTCACTGAAGTTGTATTGCTAACAAAATGATGTTTTCTTCCACTGGAGCCAGTAGCGGATCCTGGCATAGGCGATATAGGCAGGCACCTAGGGCGGCAACGCTCTCTGGAGATTGCCTCTGCACAGAGCACGCAAGTGCGCAATGGGTGAAAGGTGCCCCGAAATGTGCCATCTCGCCCCTGGCTCGCGATGGGTGAAAGGTGCCCCAAATCATGCCCCCTGCCCATGCTCGCAAGATTGCGATGGGAGAGATGTGTACCAAATCATGCTACCCCGCCACACAGAGCTCGCAAGATCACGATGGGGGAAGGTTCCCCCGAGTTGTTCCTGACAGGCTACTCAGCCTAAAAGGCTCTAAATGGTTAGGATTATAGATGTTCATAATGCATTCTTACATTCTGAACAAACACAAGATAACCATAATCAAAAGTATAGCTGCACGGTGACACAGGATTGACTCTTGAGAATATAAGTATCAGCCATGTGATTGCTGGGCACATTTGACAATGTCATTGATGATTTTGCATCAGTGAAAACCAGTAGGGGGGGATTACATTTGAAATTAGGAATTATGTGTAATAGCACAAGCAGCAATCTGTAAATATTCTGCCATTTTCTTTATTTATTGACTCTATCAGTTAATTGTGCAATTTAAGTTCTGTATATATAATGTACATGTTCATATCATTTGCCATATATTTATAGTTACTTCATTTCTATATTCATTGTCTAGTTATACAGCAAAATGAAAATGCTTTTAACGTTTACTCAGCCTCATGCCATTCCAGAAACATGTCTTTCTTTCTTTTGCAGATTGCAAATTAAGATTTTTAGAAGAATATTTCAGCTCTGTAGGTCCATACAATGCAAGTGAATATTGGCCAGAAACTTCAAGCTCCAAAAAGCACATAAAGGTAGCATAAAAGTAACCCATTATCTTCAAAAAATTTTTTATATGATTTTTTTAAACCAGATTGCACTATTCCTTATGTTTAGACTATGGAGCAAATACATGCTTTTTTCCTGTTTTCTGCTTGCTGTGTTATTGAGCACTGCAGGCCAATTGAATACATGATTCAGCTAAAATTATGTGGGTGTGTTGGTATGGATGTCACAGTATGTTTATGTGTGTATTGAGAAATGTGTATGTATGTGTAAAAAACAAATGTGGCATTATATAAACAAACTTGTGTTTAAAGGGTTAAAATCCTGAAAATGAATGAATATTTGGTAGTTATGATCAGGACCGATGTTGGTTAAAAAATCTAAGTCAGTGAAAGTGGAAAATAATATTAATATATAATATTTTTATGACAGTTTTTTGACAGACACTTTTGTCCTATAAGGTATTGAGTTTTTTTTTTTTTTTAAATCTGACACTGCACAAAAATTAATAATGCATCAAAATCAGTGTTGTAGCTAATCATTGACATATCCCCGACTGTGATAATCAAATAAATAAATAAATAATAATAAAAAAAATCCCCTTAGCAATTAGTATATGGAAAATAATTCATTTTTTGTGTTTTGTTTTCCCATAAAAAAACAACAACACTGGCATTATATTAAACAAATTGACATTTAAAGGGTTAAAATCCTGAAAATTCATCAATATTTGGTAGTTATGTATAGAACTGATGTTGGTTAAAACAATTAACTAATATGAATATTAATATGTATATGTAATATTATTATGGAAGTTTTTTGACGTGGACATTTTTGTCCTCTAAGGACCTCTGAGTAACTTTTTTTTTTATTGACACAAGGGTTCATTTTGTTGACTTATTTGCGTTGTTGCTTAGCTAATTTTGTTGTGTTGTGCACTCACTGTATAGCCTATGTCATATATTTTATTTAAAAAAGAAATAAAGAAAGAAACCTCTAGTATTTCATTGAGAAAATAGCCAAAATCTTACTTGACTGCAGTACATTTAGGCTGACAAAACATTACCCGTTTCTGAACAGATGAGTACGGAAGCTGCACTAGGCGTTGACTGTGCTCTATAGGCGTGTGCTGGGCGGCGTTAGGACCGCGCGGTGAACCGGCGGGGAAGTGAGTGCAGGCAGAGCAGCTGAAGCGCCAGACAAAGACACTGAGCGCACCGCGATCCTGCAGCATCCACACCCACCCACACACACTCACACGCAGCAGCACTGTACCGCTGGTAAGTACAACACCGGTGTGCTATTACTATTATTACTTTTATGTGACAAACAGTGTTGTAAACCTGCATATGATGTAATTATGTCAGTGTTCAATTAGTTTTTTTAGTGTTATAATCATAGAGACAGATTTTGGGTAAAAGGGTGGTGGATGAACAAGCAGGTGGTTAAAGGTTCGAGACAGCCCTATATAAAGAAATCATTTGGAGTTTAAGAATGTCATTTTGCCACTCAATATCGGTTATTTATTTTAATGTTGTTTAATTAAATCGAATTAAAGTATATTTGAAGACTCTGAACTTATTTATTGGAAGCAATTTGCCATATGGTCAAGAATTTGGACAGGATTCCTACTGGAATTTCGTTCATAATTTGGAATCAATCCTAAATTAGAGCCCACTGGAAAAACTGACATTTCTACTGGATTCTTAGAATTCAGATGGATATGGTGTTATCTTTATCAGAACTCTATTTGTTTTATAATGGAATGACATCTTGTTACTAGAGAGTTCAAGGGAATTATATGGGACTATAGGAGTTTTAAAATCCTTAAAGATTTTCTTTAAATCCCTCTTGGTGTCTGATTGGCAATCATAATAGTCCTATTGTGAACTAGACTATGTATTCTAAAAAAAATATATATATTTTTTTTGTTTTATGTTATATTATAGTCCTTTAAGAAAAATTCCCATTAGGATCCTTTGAGACTGATTCCAAATTTTTATTCTTGTGAAATTCCTGAAATTCTCTGTGTATTTATGGTTAAGCAGAGCCAAACTTTACTATCTTTGAGAGATATAAAGTACCAGAACTCTATTCTAATATTCAGGAGGTCGTTGGAGTTAGTGTGTGCAGTAGTATTTCCATCCTGAATTTGCTGTAGTGCAGCATGTGCCAAAGGGACACAATGGAACAGATTCGCAGAACGCTCTGGGTGGGTGGGTATATGAGGGGAAGCGGGGCATACGGATCTGCCCCTGGAGACCATTTGCTTTTACTATGACCGATTACACCCCTTTCATTGTGTCATTCAATGTGTCATGTGTTTCTGGACTTATACCCTTCAGCACAGTGGGACATTAGGAATTATTTATTAACCCCCCCCCCCCCCCCCCACACACACACCCACCCCAAAAAAAAAAATATTGTACAGTAGGCAAAGTTTGCAACAGCAGTATTTTACAACTGGAAACAGACATTTGGTTTGTGATTATATTGGAATGACCATTGGTATCTGATGGCAATCATGTTTCCACAAAAAAGGTATGAACAAATTTCAATTCTTTCATCATTAATTCCCTCATGCCAACCCAGATGTGTATGACTTTCTTTCTTGTTCTAGTTCCATAAAATGCATGTGAAGGGTGTCCAGAACTTTGAAGCTCTAAAAATCACATAAAGGCAGCATAAAATTCATCCATAAGAGTCCAGTGGTTAAATCTATATTTTCAGAAGCGATATGATAGGAGTGGGTGAGAAATAGGTCATGTACGAAGGATGTGGAAGTGAAAATGGAGATTTATAGTAAAAAAGCACAAAAAAAGACTGAAGACATGGATTAAACCACTGGAGTTATATAGATTACTTTTATGCGACCTTTATGTGATTTTTGGTCTTTCAGAGCTGAGATATTCTTCTAAAAATCTTTGTTTGTGTTCAGCAGAAGAAAAAAATCATAGACATCTGGGATGCCATGAGCGTAAGTAAATGATGAAAGAATCTAAAAAAAAGAAAACTGGTCTCAGAACAGTTTTAAAAGCAACTTTATTATGACAAAAATCTTAAATGTTGATTACTTCCCTTGATATTGTAATTGAGATGATTTTGATCAATAGAATTCACATTCTAATACTTATTTTGAGCGAGGTAATTGCCTACACGTCCAAAACAAGCTAGAAAATGTGTTCATGAATTACTTTATTCACGTGAAAATACACAAAAGTGTTATGTTACATTTTGATTAAATTATAAACAGAAAGTGAGCAGCACAACAATTCTATAATACTAGGTTGACATAACTGATATGCTGATTGACTAATTTAAACACTTATTTTTTTTTTCATTTAATTGTGCAGCCCTAATATGGACCAAAAAATACTTTTATTATACTTTTTTGTCCTTTTGTGGACAAAGCCAGGACATTTTGTTAAATATTTCCTTTTGGATTTCTTGCAAAAAAGAAAATAATACAATAATACAACACAAGGGTGAGTAAACGATGACATATTTTTTTGTTTTTGGGTGAATTACCCATGTAGATTGGGTATCAGGTACATGCATCCTTATCAGAAGGGGTCCTGTCTCCAATTACTGTCATTAACTGGAAGCATGTCTGGACAACACTAGGTGTCTTGCTGAGTCAATCGGCCTCATTGGTTGGCTTCTGGTGTATGTGTGTGTATAATTCATCTCTGCCCTTCATTGTGTGTGTAGGAGCCCTTGTGTCAGCTGTGTCACCCAATTTCCTTCTGTATCACTGATGACAGTAAAAAAGCACTCAAGGTGCACAGTGTCACCACAATAAGGATGTAATCCCTCTTTTTTTTACCATTACAGAGGGACATGTGCCACATGATTAGACAATAACAGGCCTGTAAATCAGAATCTAATGCAGAACAGGAAGGGGACAAATTAGTGGGCAACCTCACACACACACACACACACACACACACACACACACACTCATGGGCATTGCCTCAACATATCACACATGCTTTTGTCATCAAATCTTGGTTTGTGCTTTAATGTCAATATCGATATCTGGGTTGCGATTTGATAATACTTTTTATTATACAGTAGTATGTATGTAGTGTATTGCCAGGGTCATTCTGGTTGGATACCCACTGTATATCTTTTACAGACTCACTTTTGTAACTTGCTTCTAGCATGTTTATTATTAGGTGGAAAACCTTGCTTCTAAGCTTCATATGTTTGTGGTGGCTTACGTGTCTTTGTTTAGCGCTTTCTCAGCATTATTGTGTATGTGTGTGTGTTCTAAGGTGGGATGGTGAGGGGTAGATGCCAGGCTGTAATTGAAAGAGCTGCTGCAATCCCCGCTGGCAGTGGCACTGGACACAGGCCCAGGTCTAAATGCCACAGTCCACCACTATTGACAATACAACCCTAACTGCAAACGCATAATCGTTGATAGCCACTAGAAATGGGCAATGTCACAAGTAGTAGATAGATATAGATAGTTTTTTTGTTTCAAGGTAATATTATTTGTTTCATTAGATTGGATGTCAATGATTGGAAGGCAAGACCATGTGATTGACCTTTGTTGTTAGTAGTATTTGCTATAGTAAGCACCAATGTTAGTATTGCTCAAACGTAGAGTTAGAGGTTTTGAAATGTTTCCTTTTTGAAGAATTTAATCGGGGAGAGATGTTTTACTAGGATTGATTTTCTAAGCGATAAGGGTTACTATTTTCACCTGGCGGATGATAAAGCAGGCCAAAAAGCCCCATAGACTTGTTTTAATGTAATCTAAGAGTTATCTTGTTTAATGTTTCACACTGTTCATCCTTAACCTTGGTTTGGGGATACACACTGTATACCTTTGGCACTACACTTTGTGGTTAGTTCATAACCAATGTGTGAAACAGTGCTTAACACGGGGTTAAATTGGCCTTAAAAGGGATTTAACCCAGGGTTAAGCATAGTGAAAAAAGCCTAATAGGGACTTGGGGGTCAGCAGGTTTGACTTGGGCCAGTAAGCAACGCTGTAGCAACCACCAAGAACACCCTAGCAACCACATAGAAACGCACTAGCATCACTATGAACACCTTAGCATCTGCATAGCTATGATCTGACAACCACCCAACACCATGGCTTTGCACGTGCAAGCACCTCAAGAATGGAAAAGACCCATATTGATCGACCACCAGTCTAAATATTGGGGGACTGGCCCCTTTAAATGTCTTAATGTCTTGCAAGCACCACTCCCTCATATTTTCTTCGGCATCATAGAAGATAGTTTGAATAGAAGGCAAGACCATGTGATTGCCCTTTGTGTGAGAGTAAAACTTTTGTTAAGGAGAGTATAGAGGACAAATTTCTCGCTCTTTCCTTTGGTCTCTTGGTAGAGCAGCGTGTTGTCAGAAAGTGGAACAAGAACACTGACTAGTAACAATTTAACTCTCAGAAATCCCATCATTACAGGCTAAAGATAGAAGAGGTCAGGCTTCAGTGCTGATTAAACAGCTAATTGAGGTATCGTCAGGCTAGGCAGCACTGACAAGCGTTTACAGGATTCCTCTAAATAAATCAATAGAGATGAAAGCACTTTAGTCGTTTGGCAATCCTAAAGGATTTAAGGATATGTCACCTACAACATTAGACCTCTCCTTATGGTCTGAAAGCACGATATGTCTATTTAATGACTATTTAAACCTTTCAAAACTGTTGCGTTACCTTTAAATCGCTTTCTTAATCGGATTTTCTCGAAAATCTTTTCTTAATAAAAAATAATAATTTACTACACCTCTAAAACAAGATCTCATGAAAATTATGTGACTGTGGTAACATTTTTGCAAAATTATATTATATGGTTCATTGCCTGTATCGCAGCAGTTCCGAGGTGAAATGGCCACTGTGTGGAGCTAAAAGCAAGTTAAATATTCTCCTAAACACACGTGTTTTCGAAGGTTAATGTTAACCTTAAACCTAAATCTACCTGTTAGTTTCATGAAAACAAATGTGAGATGAAAAATGCAATTAAAACAGACTGATCTCATAGTGAAATCAGAAACAATAGGTTTGAATTCTCTTTAGCTAAAATCGGTCTGTGTTTACCGAAATTTAAAACACTGCTCCAGTGGCCAAAGTGGCAAGTGTTGTTGGGCATATGGGCTAATGCGAGTTTCGTCTAAACATAACCAACACTGGAGTGAAAATGTAATGTTGAAAATGCATCCTCCAAATCACGCTTTTCACTGATCATGCGATCGTGGTTACTTCCTAGGGGTACTTGAACTCTCGTAAACAACATGCCGACTTCCCGCATGATCATGTTGTGATGCCACTTTGTGATGCCACTTTGTGATGCATTTTTGCAACTCGATTAAGCTTGTAAATGGAGCACGTTATGAAATTTAAACGTTAAAAGTCATGTGCTATAGTAAAAGTGTTTTGATGTCATAAGATAGCATTAGGTGCGGAACAGGGTGAAAAGTAAGTGTTTATGAACTGTTAACTATTTTACTCGTAATTTGTGAAAGTGAAGAAATGTTGTTGTAGTGCCTCTAGTGTTCATTTCACCAAACAAACTGTGGAAATATGTACAACAAGCCATGTAGAGGTATAGTATAGTGATTCTACAAGACCAGGTTGAATATAACCACTTGCCAGTATTTAACGGGGTAATTTAATGTTGGTAAACGTTACAAAGGTTACAACAATTATAGCCAATAGCGATACATTTGAAAAAGAAGCATTTCCATCGTGATCCATGAACAAGCTCTCAAGCATACCTGCCAACACTTCCGAATTTACTGGGTTTCTCTCATTTTTCTACCCTTCCTCCCGCTGTACTCCCAATTCACAATTTCTCCTGATAAACAATGATTTTCTGCATCCACACTTTGCTCATGAGAATGTATTAGACCTCCAGGTAGTGTTGGTTGCCACCCATCCCATAAAATATGGCATTGACCCACATTTAAATATGAAATTTTTCCTTATCGAAACAATACGGGATGCGATTTGTCTTGTAAGCTGCTCAGATGGCATCACAGTGAAATCGTTAACATAAGTTAACATTAACGTAAGTTGGACATTTTTCATACCGTTAGTAAGGGACCGTCTCAAAAGTCCACAAACTGTGCTAAAACGGTGGATATTTTTATTTAAAAAGAAGGAAGGAATTCCAAAAGTGACACTCCATCATTTCGAGGCTTTCGGAATTCCAATTCGCTGTATTCCCACTCCATTTAAAAAAGACCAGGCTCTTTCCACATTCTGAAAACACATCCTACACATTCCTATTTGTAAAACGCTCCATCGTACCATTTTCTAGTGTGTAAGCACTAGCCCTAGTCAAGAGGGCTGAGATAATATTTTTTTTTACTTAAATATGACCAAAATTCAGTTGTTGTCATGTTTTACTTTGAAACACACTATCACGGTGTGTGCAGAAAACCAATGTCCATTTATAGAGAAACGCTCCAACACTGTTTACATTGAGCCTGCTTCATCTCTGATCTGTGCATCTGTGCGGCTCTTCCGTGAACCAGAGAAGAAATGACATGCAGCGCCAATCACCCTCTAGCAGCTGGTGACTATATAGACAGCTTTAATAATGTCTGCTGTCATGATTACTGGACACATTTGTCCTGAAATTAATTAATCGACAATCAATAAGCTTAATCAATCAAATTATTAATGACAATAATTCCATTTTCGATTAATCATTAACATCCCTTGTTTCAGAAAACACTACAGAAGAAAACACTCCTAAGTCCACAAGAGGGTTCACAAATAGTCTACATATAAGCCAAAGAATGTACCTAACAAAAATGTATTCAATTTTAAACTATATTGTGTAAAATATTAAATCAAAAGGTTTTAATCCAGTTCATATTCTCAGATCTTGAATAAAAAATAAAATGAGAAAATAAATGCCTTAATAGACAGTTCTATGTTAACTTAGTGTTGTAAACTAGCTTCAAAATAGCAGTGGTACCACGGTTTTTCATTAAAACAGTTATATGAATGGTACAAATACGGTATTCCCTGATAGTAGTGGTATTGCGTTGAACTCAGTTGTGAAGCGCCATTTGCGGCTCAGACTCTGCCTCAGCCCATATGAGCCCAGTGCTGCAATAGGAGATTGTTGAAACAGGACGTTAGATGGAGGACAACAGAAACAGAACGCGAGGTTCTGGCGACACACTAACATTTTGCCAAGGGGATGTTCAGACCAACTGCATTCTTGTGCTACTAAAAAGCTTGGTGCAGCGCAATGCATATAGCAGAATGCAAAGGTCTTGAGACACACTTTACTCAGTGTTTAAAAACGTGGCGTTGCACAAGGCGCAATGGTCAAAGACATAGACTAGTGCAGGGTTTCTCAACCTTTTGCTCACTGCAACCCAGTTTTTTGGATTCCCAGTTTAAATTTGATTAATATTAGAATTTAGATTTTTAATTCAATAGCCTTAAGGGTCGCACACTAGACATGTCTGGTGGAAGACATGGTGTGTTCTAAAATTCGAAACAAATGTTTTCCGTGAATGTACGCACACTGCCACCACTCGGCGTCTGTCGGCAGCCCCCATCTACGACTCCAGAGGCTGCTCAAATTTCTGCTGTGCCACGGAGCTCAACTCGCATATTTTACATTAAATTCGACCCAAATCATTATCATAGGGCAAAGACTATTTACTCTAGCTGTGTTCATTCTTGAAGATGGGAAAAACCTTGGTGACTTTTGTGTGTACTGTTTACAACCTGAACTGCATCGATGTGCCCTGTGTTTGATATCTGGGTTGTGTCCAAGCCGTGATGCGACATGGCATGGCACTTCTCGTTTGGTGTTTCTGCCTTTAGTTAGCACCCTAAGTCTGTTGGGGAATATTTGTCAGTGAGCTGAGAAAGGGTAATGTGTGCACAATGAGTAGCCTACAACCCCCAAAAATTACACTGGGCAAATAGGAGTGGTTTTAAGTAAAATGTGGTTGCTAGGGTGTTATGGGTGGTTGCATGTCATTGCTTGGTGGTTGCTTACTGGCTGAAGTTAAAAGATCCCACTCTCAAGTCTCTGTGTAATACTGGTCACTAGATATTGGGAGTCTATGGGATTTTTTGGCCTGGTTTTTCATCCGGTAATTGAATTTCATGAGCCAGGTAGCATAAATGCTCATCTCCCCTCAACAAGCCACAAAATTTGAGGTATCATTTATGCCTGTAGCAAAAACAATACTTGACGAATTACATGCAGAAGTTTAATACTTATGGTTAGTGATTTGATCAAATCCATGCTTGCCTTAGCAAACACCACTAAAATCCAGTGAACAGTTTCACACAGAAGAAGACAAGAAAAAAAACCTAATGATTTAGGAAGCATTATAATTAAAAAGACAGTTAGAGATCAAATATAGCTGGGTTATTCTGGCTGGCTCTCATCAGGGGGTTGTATTGTTATTTATGTGACTGTCTCTCCAGGCTGCATTTTAAACAGAACCTTTAATCACCCAAATTCAAAAACCAGCATGCTATTTGCTAGACAAGGAATAGGGACAAGGGCTATTGACATCAGAGTGTTCTGGAGACAAAAATAGTTAAAAACATATGAGGACAGTGATGAGTGGATATTGATTTGGTTTGAATAAAAGAAGTGTGCGTGTGTAACATGAGGCAGAGCTGTTCACCAGGGATGTTCACCAGGGATAAACTGCTGAATATGCGACAGAGCATACCTGATCATTTTTGCCTGTGTATGATTATTCAGACATTTTATTAGACATCTTAATTGGAGGTGCAGCTGTGTTCTACAAGTGTTCCAAGTGACGCAAGCAAGGGAAGCACACCAGTGCACTTGTGAAGCTTCGTCAACGCAACTTTAGTACGCTGCCGAGTGTTCATCTGGCGAATGTGCTTTACCTCGCCAACAAAACGGACAAACTGATTCTGCTCACTCAAACAAATAAGGATTTTTCTAACTCTGCTCTGTGTTTCATGGAAATTTGGCTGAATGAAGCCATCCTGGACACCGCCTACATATGCCGGCTTCCAGCTGTTCAGAGCAGATTGCGTTGCGGAATCATCAGGGAAAATGAGAGGTGGCGGAACATGCTTTTACATCAATGAATGTTGGTGTACAGATGTAACAACGTTGAAGTGTGCTGTCCTAATTCAGAAGCACTCTTCATCAACTGTAAGCCTTTCTACTCGCTGCGGGAGTTTTCCTAGTTTATTCTGGTAAGTGTGTACATCTCGCCACAAGCATGCATGCATGAACGCAGCGTTGCAACAACTGGCTGATCACATCACAGACACGGACTCTCTTATCATTATTCTGGGAGATTTTAATAAAGCTAAACTCAACTGTGAACTGCCAAAATACAAACAAAAGGCCCCACCAGAGAAAGAAATATACTGGACCACTGCTACACCACTGTAAAGGATGCATATCATTCTGTCCCACGTGCAGGTTTAAGACTGTCTGATCACTGTCTGGTTCATCTTCTACCGACTTACAAGCAGAATCTAAAATCAGCTAAGCCTGTAGTAAGGACTGTAAAGAGATGGACCAATGAAGCAGAGCTGGAACTACAAGCCTGCTTTGACTGCACAGATTGCAGTGTTTTTGAAGCTGCAACCACAGATCTGGATGAGCTCACAGATACTGTGACATTATATATCAGTTTCTTTGAGAACATGTGCATACCTTCTAGGACATTTTTATCATTCAATAATGATAAACCATGGTTTACAGGAAAACTCAGACAACATCATCATGCCAAAAAAGATGCTTATAGAAGTGGGGAGACAATATTGTACAACCAGGCCAGAAATACACTGACTTAGGAAATCAAAGTGGCTAAAAGAAGCTACTCTGAAAAGTTGAAAAAAAAAAAACAGTTTTCAGCAACGATCCTGCATGTGTGTGGAAAGGCCTGAAAGGCATTACCATGTATAAGACACCCCCCCCCCCCCCCCCCCCTCACTCTGAGAGAATCAACAAATGGCTGATGATCTGAATGTGTTTTACTGCCTGTTTGAAAAGCCCAGTCTCACACTCCTCCCCCGCTTTGATTTACACATACACCAACACCTTCTGGATAACCCCGACCTGCTACTTAACCTGCACTTATGGTCTGTGAGGAGGATATGTGCCGGGTCTTCCAGAAACAATATACTAGGAAATCTTCAGGCCCATACGGTGTCTCACCTCCCTGTCTGAAAGTCTGCGCTAACAAACTGGCCCCCATCTTCACACAATATCATCTATCATCTATCTTCAATAGATCACTGGAGCAGTGTGAAGTTCACTGCTGCTTCAAACAGTCCACCATAATTTCGGTCCCCCAAAAAAACTAAATCACAGGACTTAATGACTACAGTCCTGTCGCTCTCACGTCTGTGGTCATGAAGTTATTTGAGAGTCTGGTTTTGGCCTACCAGAAGGACATCACTGAACCCCTGCTAAACCCACATCAGTTTGCTTACTGCGCAAACAGGTCGGTGGATGATGCTGTGAAAATGGGACTGCATTATGTCCTGCAACACCTCAACAGACCTGGAACTTATGCAAGGATCCTCTTGTGGACTTCAGTTCAGCCATCAATACCATCTTGCCTGATCTTTTCTCAATCAAACTAACCCAGCTCTCCATGCCAACCACAGTCTGTCAGTGGATCAACAGCTTTCTGTCAGAAAGACAGCAGCTGGTGAGAGAATCAAATCTGGGACCTTCACTATTAGCATTGGTGCTCCTCAGGATGCATTCTCTCTCCACTGCTCTTCTACCTCTACACAAATGACTGCACTGCAAAGGACCCCTCTGTCAAGCTCCTGAAGTTTGCAGATGACACCACGTCATTGGCCTCAACCGCAACGGTGACTAGTCTGCATACAGATGGGAGGTTTAACAGATGGCTGTCTGGTGTGGTCACAACAACCTTGAGCTGAACATGCTTAAAACAGTGGAGATGAAAGTGGACTTTAGGAGAAATCCCCCCCCCCCCCCCCCCCCCCCACCATCCTGAACAGCTCTGTGGCAGCAATGGAGTCATTCAGGTCCCTACCATCTCTGAGGACCTGAATGGGACACCAACATAGACTCTATTGTGAAGAAGGCTGACCAGAGGTTGTACTTCCTTTGCCAGCTGAGGAAGTTCAGCTTGCCACTGGAGCTGGTGACTCAGTTCTACCCAGCTGTCATTGAGTCTGTCCTTTGTACATCTAAAACTGTCTGGTTTGGTTCAGCCACCAATTCAGACAGAAGGTTACTACAACAGACAGTCAGGACTGCCGAGAGGAAAATTTCTGCCACCTTGCCCACCCTCCAAGACCTGTATGTCTCCAGAATGAGGAAACATGCAGGTAGAATCACACTGGACCCCACACACCCTGCCCACTCCCTTTTTGAACTGTTTCCCTCTGTCCGGCACTACAGAGCACTCACCACCAGGACAACCATTCACAAGAACATTTTTTACCCTCAGGCCATTTACAACATAAACAATTATACTTCCTCCAGGACTCCCATAGTGCAATAATGTATAAATATGCCATGCACATATTTAAATTCCCTCATATTGAATTAAATAACTGTACATACCCCTACTTTGCACATACAGCCGTGGCCAAAAGTATTGTCAGTGACATACATTTTGTGTTTTGCAAAGTTTGCTGCTTCAGTATTTGTGGATTATTTTTTCACATGTTTCTATGGGATACTGGAAAACAATGATAAGTATTTCATAAGTTTTAAAGGCTTTTATTGGCAAAAACATTCAATATATACAAAGATTCAATATTTACAGTGTTGACCTTGTTCTTCATAACCTCTACAATTCGCTCTGGCATGCTGGATATCAGCTTCTGGGCCAAATCCTGACTGATGACAATCTATTCTTGCTTTATTAGTGCTCAGAGTTGATCATAATTTGTGGGCTTCTGCTTGTCCACTCGCCTTTTGAGGATTGACCACAGGTTCTCTATGGGATTAAGACCCGGGGAGTTGCCTGGCCACGGATCCAAATTTTCAATGTAATGATCTCCGAGCCACTTCATTATCACTCTTGCCTTGTGACATGGTGCTCCATCATGCTGGCAAATGCACGGATCATCACCAAATTGCTCCTGAATCATTGGGAGAAGTTGCTCTTGCAGGACGTTTTGATACCATTTTTTATTCATGGCAATGTTTTTGGGCAGAATTGTGAGAGAGCCTACACCCTTGGATGAAAAGCAACACCACACATGGATGGTCTCAGGATACTTCACTGTTGAACGACACAGGACTCATGGTAGTGTTCACCTTTTCTTCTCCGGAACTATCGATTTTACAGATGTCCCAAACAGTCGGAAGGGGGCTTCATCAGAGAAAATATCTTTGAACCAGTCTTCTGCTGTCCAATCCTTGTACTTCCTGCAGAATTTCCATCTGTCCTTGATGTTTTTCTTGAAGAGAAATGGCTTCTTTGCTGCCCTTCTTGACACCAGGCCATTGTCCTAAAGTCTTCGCCTCACTGTGTGTGCAGATGCACTCACACCAACTTGCTGCCAGTATTGAGCAAGAGCTGCACTGGTGGTGACATGATTCCATAGCTGACTGCTCAGTAGGAGACGGTCCTGGCGCTTGACACTCTGGGACGTCCTGAAGCCTTCTTCACTGCAGTTGAACCTCTCTCATTGAAGTTCTTGATGATCCGGTAAATGGTTCTTTCAGGTGCAATATTCTTTGCAGCAATTTCCATGCATGTGAGGACATTTTGATGCAAAGCAATGATGGCTGCATGTCTTTCTTTTAATAGGTAACCATTGCTAACAAGAACACAATGATTGGAAGTACTTCTTCCCTCCTTATATAACAATCAGTCTGCTCTTATAATCCAGTCAGAATGATAGAGTGATTTCACCTGACTAGTACTCGTTCACACTTTCCCAGGTGCTGCTGATATGACTAGTGAAATGACGTTAGCTGGTCATTTTGTGCCAGGGCCAAAAAACAGTGAAATTTGGGTTTTTGTGATAAAGTAAATTTTTTTTGGCCAATGAAGCTTTTTGAAATTATTTAAAATGCATCTGATCACTCTGCACCAACTGAAGTAGAAAACTTTGCGAAACACAAAATTCATGTCACTGCCAATACTTTTGGCCACGGCAAACATGTACATATGCCATTCTATGTTATATGTCCTATTTCTTGTATGTCTATTTATACTCTTACATTGTTTTATATTCTGTGTCTCACTCTAATGCTCTGTGCGCACTTGCTTGTTTCTCCAATCACCAAATAAATTCCTTGTGTACACTTGGCAATAAAGCTGTTTTTCATTATTATGATTATGATTCTATGCGAGTGCTTTAGTTGTATTGATCCAGTGTTGATTCATGGGGTTATGGGGGTGGGGGGTGGGGTGTATTATAAGAGAATGTGTACTCTGAGGGAGAGTGGGGTAACAGAATGAGAATATTGACCAAGTGCTGGGTGAGCAGAAGGTTGGTGGGAGGGGCAAGGCTGACTTGTAAAAGTGTTGTGGGGGCAGGAGGCCTTGATGACAAAGAGATGGACAGCTGACCACTGTTTATAGAAGTGTGATGAGGCATATGTTACACACACACACACACACACACACACACACACACACACACACACACACACACACACACACTCTTTTGCTTTGTTATCTAAATAATGGACATAACATAGACTTATATTCATTTTTATGTAAAGATAATTATAAATACTATAGAGTTATAAATACTTAGAAACACTACAACCCATAGTTTTTCTAATTGTGGATATCCCTGGGTTTCCCCAAATGGAAGTTAAGTCAGGTTTAGCTAACTTCTGGGACATGTTGAGGACTTCGCCATTAGAATTTTTATTGATTATATTTAGTTTACCCAATAATTTACTCACCCTCATGTCACTTCAAACCTGTATGACTTAAAAATTGTATTAAAGTAAAAAAATTGGATTGTCCTTTAAGTTAGTTTAGTTTAGTTTTTACTCTGTAGTTGTTAGTTTATATATAAACACTCATTTGGCCCGATAGTTAAAACGCGGCTAATAAGAGTGTAGCACACACTTAAAGAAATGTTCCGTATTCAATACAAGTTAATCTAAGTCCACAGCATTTTTGGCATAATGCTGATTACCACAAAAAATTATTTGGACTTGTTTGTTCTTATTTGTAAAAAAAGGCTAAAAATTACAGTCTCTTACAGTTTAATGGAAGTGAATGGGGCCAATCTGTAAACGTAAAAAAAAAAGTACATTTTACAGTCATTTTAAGGTTTTTATAAAAAATATTAATGCGAGTGGTTTAATAAAATTTTAAGCTTTACATTTCTGACTTTAAACCCTTCAAAATGTGTCCCCATTCACTTCCATTGGAAGTGTCTCGCTGTAACCAAGATGTTTTTTTTTTTTGTGGTAATCAACATTATGCCACAAATGCTGTTGATTGAGATTAATTTATATTGATCCCAGAATATTCCTTTAAATATGTTCCACAGAATTCAGCAGATTTCTCCCATAATCAGCACAGAAAACGTGAAAAAAAGTATGCAGACTCTGTGTGGGCCTGGACATTAGTTTGTGTGTGCATGTGAGTGACCTTGGGGTTAACCAGGAGTTTTAGTTTTTACACTTGCTTAATCACTTTATCCCTCTGAAACGGTTGATGTGAAAAGATACAGTTGGTGCTGCTGAAGAGACCGCTACCCTCTTTTTACTCTCCTTCTTTCACTTTCTTTTATTTCTCTCATCTTTTGTGGAGTTGTAGAGAGAGATCTGTTTAAAAGGAGCAGCTGTGTTTTAGAAGATCTGGCGCTGGTCCACTAGAACACTGTGCCCAGGACCGGACTGCCTCCCGCTTAGTATGGACTTTAATCAGAGAGAGAGAGAAAAGAAAGAATTGTGATGTCCAGCCCTCCAGGCAACTCTGTAAAACAGTACTGTATATATATATCCATCCTTTTTTAAAGACACAAATAGCTGTATCAACTTAAATGAAAGGCAAATGACATACTCAAAAGACTAGCTGCAACTTTCTTGCTTGAAAATCCACCTAGAACCAGATTGCGATGGTAGCTAGTTTCACATTTTCTTGCTTGTCCAAGCTATTATGGTCATTAGCTGGTCTAGATGGCTGAGGATGACATCAAAGACCACCTTTTGCAAAGCTAATTAGAGTTGGACCAACAAAATACCAGCAACCATGTTCCAAATACCAGCTGCATCAGCTTAAAGGTGCTCGTAGGAATTTTAGCCGCTTTGCTAATTTCCGCCATTTTGCTCATTTTTAACCATGCACATGCCCTCTCTCCTATTGTCTTTCTTTGTTCTAAACAAAACTAGATTAGTTTCTTCAAGATTAGTTTTCCATACCTTGACAGAGAACTGTTTGGCCTATTTGTTTATTATTATTTTTAGAACATCAAATTTGCATTCGTATGCAAATGTTGCACCACTTTCCAAGCAGCTATTGGCGGATTCTATCTGTACAAATCTGGAAACCACTAGAAGGATCTCTCTCCCTCTCTTTATCTCTCCCCCTCTCTCTCTCTCTCTCTCTCTATCTCTCTCTCTCTCTATCTCTCTCTCTCTCTCTCTCTCTCTGTCTCTCGCCTAAAAAGTTATTTTTTCTGGAGATAAAAGTCCTCCGATGGCAGTTGTGCTGGAGAGGTTTCTTTGGAAAAGGAGGCTAAATATATACCTTCCTCTCCTCTTTTGTTTCCTTCTCTCAGTTGCACATTGCATGCCTAATAATATGAAAAACATATCTATCAAACGCAGAACTCAGGTTTAGATTTCTCTCAACTTCAAATAAGCAACTTTCACATACTGTAAAGAGAGAAATTAAAAGCATTTTCATTTATAATTTGCAGCATCTATTGTTTCTCATCTTTAGACATATTAACTCAAAAACATGTCTCAAAACCTCAATGTCTCGAAGCATGTTCGCCAACGACTAGGCCACTTTAGAGTGTGATATATATACGGAATTAGGCAAATGCAAAAATGTGAAATACCAATGCCGTTGTTGAGATAACCTATTTGCAGGTGTATTCATCAGCCAAGATTGATTTGTTTTGCAACCAAAAATATCTAACATGGATGTTGTGGTGAATGGAATTTTAATGTTGGGAATCAGCTGCATAGAAACAGACATCTGCTGTATAATCAAGTGTGATTTGTTGCTGTGGTGTACTTTCCATGCTTCATCAGTGTGTCCTTTTAGAGAGCATGGCGAGTGTGTGTACTGTAGCTGTTGCCATGGACACCAGCCAGGAATAATTCAGACGTGTACAGTAGATGTGGAATATAATGCTAGCATCATGTATGAATACAGTATGTAGATATAGTCAGTAAACTTGTTTGTATCGCTATGTATCCATTTAGCTGGTAACTAGTTTAACTGTGACCATATACACCTGCAGTATCTTTTCATTTGGGCCTCTTTTGGGAAACAAGTGTATTCACAAGCAATATTTGTTATTAGCTCATGAGTGACATTCAAATGTGCGTGGGTCTTGTAGAACTTGAACCCTGTTGAATGAGACTTCTTAAAGGGATAGTTTGTTAAAAATCATCACATAAGTAGTTATCTAATAGATTATCAAGGCTGCTCTTTTCCGCACAACAAAAGTGGATAGTGACTAGCTAGTGGATAGCTGTCAAACTTTAAAAAAAACACCATGAATTTAGTCCATAAAGCTTGTCCACAATATTTCACGTCTTCTGAAGCCATATGGCAGTTTTGTCTGAGGAACAGACATTCGTAAGTTGTTATTCACTAAAAATCTTGGCTTCCAGACTTTCAAACCTGGCATGTTCATGATTCAAATGTTTAGGTGAAACATACCAGAGGGCTTGCCACTTTTCTTTATTGAATAGCCAATTTCTAATCATTGTAATCCCATTACAGACTTATTTCATATTACTTTTAAGTTACTTTTTAAACACAAAAGATTTTGTTTTACCGCTCAACGAATGCAAAATAATCTCTATATTTCCTTCCGTTCTGTGATGCCTTTCAGCTGTCACAGAACTCAAAGAGATGTACATATTTATAATATTTCCAATATTTGAAATTAGAAGTCCCTTATCAACATTAAACCGATTCAGTTGAAATGTTCCTTCTCAATTCCCAGTCAAGTTAATCTGTCTGCCACTTGTGTCTTGTTTCTTACTCTGCATAGACCCATAATTCCTCACTACAAGACCTCTCTTCACCACCACTATGGATGCCCCCTCTGATACTGTTGCCATGGAGCTGGACTTCGGCCATTTTGATGAGCGGGACAAGACGTCTCGGACCCCTCGGGGCGGACGGGCCAATGGCCTCCCAAGCCCCACCCACAGCGCCCACTGCAGTTTCTACAGGACACGCACACTCCAGGCCCTGACCAACGAGAAGAAGGCCAAGAAGGTGCGTTTCTACCGCAACGGCGACCGCTACTTCAAGGGCATCGTGTACGCCGTGGCCAGTGACCGATTTCGCACTTTTGACGCTCTGCTGGCCGATCTTACACGCTCGCTGTCTGACCACATCAACCTGCCACAAGGGGTCAGATACATCTTCACCATCGATGGGTCACGCAGGATTGTCACACTGGACGAGCTTGAGGAAGGTGAGTGCTTGCAAGTGTGAGTTTAGACAATGAGGTTTCTAAGAATTCTAGACAATCTTTGTGAATGAACTGGTTGAGTGGACACAAAATTCAGGATTATATATATATATATTCACATTAACAACAATATGTTGAGGATTTATAAATATAGATTCACATTTGCAACTACATGTTCAGCATATACTGTATATATATATATATTTACAAAAATATATGTTCGGATTTACAAAATATGTAAGTACATTTACTAATTATTTCTATGCAAATTAGATTATTATCACAATAATATTATTATTGCGTGTGGGACGAGAGTATTAATAAAACACACACTAGCCAACTGCGCTAAGCTTTAAGAGCCAATTGGTCATCCTGGACACAGTAAGCTGACAAATTTGCTGTCTGGTCACCATGCCAACTGTAATCTGCCCATTTACGTGTGATAGCAATTTATAATCCTGTACAGTCAGACTCGCACACATCTAAGTCAACTATGAAGACAGAATTGTACAGATGCTATATATAGAATATATTAAACATGGCTAACTCTTCATTTGAACACAAAAGGTTTACACTTAGTTTCTTCGTTTTGTAATCACAAGTCTGTAAATACAGATAGATGTTCATTTAGAGCGAATCTCAAAGAGTGCAAGTGTATGTAAATGTCTTAGCTCTCATGTGTACAGGCAGCACGCGATGTGAAGTACTTGTTGCTTGTGTTTTCAATAGTGCTGTTTGGAAAGCGATCAGATTTGTAGCTATTTTGAATAATTTGACTTTCGTGCTTCTAAAACCAGAGCATGTTTCCAAACGCCTTTTCTCTGAGTGCAACTGATCTATTTCCCTTGCTCACTAACCAGAGCCACAGGTCAAAGGTCAGAGGATTTAGCAGTCATACAGTGTGTTTAACTTGTGATTACCTTAATCCCAATCCCGACACTAAACTGAATTAATGTACATGGAGCAATAGGGAGTCAATGCTAGTGTACTCCTCCTGCACAGATGGTCCACATGGAGAAACAACATATGTACGTTAAGTAGAGATGCACAGAATACCAGTTTTATTGGCCAGTTTGAATTCATTATTGGTATAAGTTTGATTAGGCCAATATTGGAAGCATGGCTTATTACAAGACTCTCTGGAGTACTTGATTGTGATTGGTCAACTTATTTTGCACAGGAGCCAATAAACTGCGTAACTGACTGTTGTCCCATTCAGCTATGCTTGTACCACTTTCTTATTGATTAATAAAATATATCAATATGTCATTATTTCAATGTAGTAAGCAGGGTAATATACAATCAGCCCTTCATTCTCGCAAAATAAACTGATCATTTTGATAATGACGATAATTTAAGCTGTTGGCATTTATGAAAACATTCAAAACAGTAAAGAATTATATTATCAACCATTATATGTAATTAAAATAATTTTTGCTGTTAATATCTGTCAGAATTTCTAGATCAGGGCATCCCTACATTTTAAGAAAGATATAATGCAAAGATTATAATCTATAGATGGAATTGATATTGCTTGATACATGGATGTAGTGTTCTTTCTCCATTACAGTTTTTACGTTACTGTGAATTTCAGTCCACCAAACTATTTTAGCAATTGGATACAGCATGATTTCCTCTTGTAAGGCAGAATCTGTCTTGTCAGTGAATGTTTAATGGGAGATGAATGTAGCTGGTAGCGGAAGCCTTCAGAAATCTGTAGCACACACTCACTTTACCACAAAACCAGAGTGTATGTGTCTGGAGCTCAGATATTGAGTTTGATCTGCCGCTGTGTGGATACATCTGCATGTCAACTGCACCTCCATTTAACAGCATATGCTCACACCCGGTATCCCCATTCATGCTTGTCTAGTAAGTGCTTTTAAAAATTAAAACATTTCTCACATGTATAAACGTCTAGACTGGGAGTGATGGTGGTGTAGTGGCTAAAGCAAATAACTAGTAATCAGAAGGTTGCTGGTTATATCCCCACAGCCACCATCATTGTGTCCATAAGCAAGGAACTTAACTCCAGGTTGCTCTGGGGGGATTGTCCCGGTAATAAGTGCCCTGTAAGTCGCTTTGGATAAAAGCATCTGCCAAATGCATAAATGTAAATGTAAATGTAGATGATGAAAAACAATAGTTTTGTTTTTAGCATTTTTTATTCTCAAAGTCCAATATAAACTCTCTGAGCACTAAGGAGCACCTGTACACCTACTTATTCATGCGATTATCTAATCAGCCAATCGTGTGGCAGAAGAGCAGTGCATAAAATCGTCCAGATTTGGGTCAGGAGCTTCAGTTAATGTTCACATCAACCATCAGAATGGGTAAAAATGTGATCTTAGTGATTTGGACCGTGGCTTGACTTTGACAAAAAACATCTAGTGAGTGGCAGTTCTGTGGACAGAAACATCTTGTTGTGATGAGAGAGTTTAATGGAGAATGGTCAGATTGGTTCGAGCTGACAGAAAGGCTATGGTAACTCAGATAAACATTCTGTACAATCATAGTGAGCTCAATAGCATCTCAGAATGCACAACACGTCGAACCTTGAGGCGGATGATCTACAAAAGCAGAAGACCACGTCGGCATAAACTGGCATAAAAAAAGCGTGTTCTCCTTTAAATTAATAAATATATAATTAAATACATAAGTAAGCCCTAGGATAATTTGCAGACCAGCGTTCAAATATTGGCATTTATGAAAACATTCAAAACAGAATTATATTATCAATCATTATATGTAATTAAAATTATTTTTGGCTGTTAATATCTGTCAGAATTTCTAGATCAGGGCATCCCTACATTTTAAGAAAGATAGAATGTTGACCAATATATTGTGCATCCGTAATTGTTGTGTTATTGGTAGTTTGACTTCAAATACTTTGAGTATCAGTTAAAAAATAACAGTTTAATATCTGCTTCCTTCTCTCAAATTCAAGCAGAATGTGTGTGTTCAGGCAGAAGCTGTAATGTTTTTTCCCAAATCAACTTCTGGTACTCTGATGGCAGAGACAATTTATCAAGAGCAACCTGAAATTAAGTGTCTTCCTCTAGATGCAATAATGATAATGCACTCACACTCTCCTCTATTTGGATTCTCTTTCTTTAGTTTTGTTTCTCACTTGGTTTCATTCTCCCTCCCCCTCTATTTGTGTCCACATCTTTCTCTGTTCCACTGTTCGCATGTGTATTCTGTATCTATGTATATATACATGCACCTAGCTGTGGTGCTGATCAGTGTTGTGGAAGCTACTTTGAAACTGTTGCTTTTCAAGCTACAGGCTTCATCATTTAAAGTGGTTAAGCTATAGTCAAGCTACTTCTTTTAATTAGCTACACAACAAGCTATTAATAAAAAGTAGCTATATAGTAACTACATTGCAGCTATTTAAGGAAGCAGGTCCCTCTAAATATATACTGTATATCTGATGATATTATTTTTTAATCAGAGCAGTATGTATCTGGAACAAAAACGTCTAGGTTACGTATGTAACCTCCATTCCCTGATGGAGGGAATGAGACGATGTGTCTAAGAAGCGACAATAGGGGTCTCTCTTGAGCGCTGAATATGCCTCTGATCTATGAAAAAAGGCCAATGAGAAGTTGGCAGACAGTATTTGCATATCCCGCCCACAGACATACTGGTATAAAGGCGGGGAAATACGTCTAGTTCATTCAGGATTTTTCTGAGGAGCCGGAAATGGTCTGGCCACAACAGTGGCTCGGCTCAGCGACGTGGCCAGGAGGACACAACGTCTCGTTCCCTCCATCAGGGAACGGAGGTTACATACGTAACCTAGATGTTCCCCGTCTGTCGCTCACTTCGACATTGTGTCGAAGAAGCGACGCTAGGGGTCCAATTTAAATCATGCCATGCGCTTAGCCGTGTACGTGTACTGCTGACATAGGAGCAGGCAGGTACTTGACGTGCACGAGCGACCAGCTGTATCAGACTGCACGTACCCTTCCCCAATGCCCCAAAAAAGTCGTCGGAACCCTTCTGGTTACCCTAGACAGGGGAACAAGGTGACGCTTGCCAACCTGGGAACGGGCCAAGCCTATCTGGGCCTCTTTTCTCTCTATGGGGCCCTTATACACATCGTGGGAAGGCGGTCTTACCCTGTTTCCTGTTTTTCAGGGGGAAAAGACCCTGCGGAGAGGGGGACCACACCTGCCCAGAGAGGGGGAGTTAAGAGTAGCAAATACATCACATGGGTTTTTGGGTGACATGTGGAAAGTGGCGCAGTGGTAGAGCCTACCTCTCCGGAGGGGGGAGTTACCACAAACATGGCGACCAGGGGGCAGTGGGAACTGCCCAAGGGAGACGTGGGTCCGCTCGTAAGGGGACCGTACTGCCGAAAATACACACGGGGGAATCCATGTAGGAGTCCTGAGCTGTGGATCACCTATTCCAGTACAGGGTAGATTAAGTACCCGCAGTGGATTGGGTTGGCGAGTTCCTCCACTGAACTGAGGACCCAAAGGGCTAGAGAGGAGTCATCCAGGGATCCAAATGAGTGGGATCTCCTGGGAGAGAAAGCGCACAGTTTTACCTCGGCCGAGGGAAAGGGCGCTAGGTGCAAGACTCAACCCTGAGATTGTAGAATCTCGCAAAGGTATTAGGTGTTGCCCAACCTGCTGCTCTGCATATGTCTGCCAGGGAGGTGCCTCGGGCCAGTGCCCACGAGGACGCAATACTCCTTGTTGAGTGCGCTTGGACCCGCAGGGGGGGCACGGCCTGGGTGTGATAGGCCAATGAAATGGCGTCCACCACCCAGTGGGAAAGCCTCTGTTTGGAGAGAGCGCTTCCTTTCTGCTGTCCAAAAAGCAGACAAAGAGCTCTGCGTGCTGTCCAAGTAGGTATGCAAAGCACGAACCGGACACAGCAACGAAGGGGCTGGGTCTGCCTCCTCCCGGGGCAGCGCTTGCAGGTTCACTACTTGGTCTCTGAAGGGAGTCGTAGGAACCTTGGGCACGTAGCCCGGCCGCGGTCTTAGGATCACATGAGTGTCTGCCAGACCGAACTCCAGGCAAGTGTCGCTAACAGAGAACGCTTGCAGGTCCCCGACCCTCTTGATGGAGGCGAGCGCGATCAGCAGGGCCGTCTTTAGAGAGAGGGTCCTGAGTCCAACTGATGTGGTGGGAGCGTACGCCGCCGTAGCGATTTATGTACGCTACCGCGGTGGTGCTGTCTGACCTGATCAAGACGTGTTTGTCCCGAACTAATGGGAGAAACCTCCACAGGGCAAAGAATACAGTCAGCAACTCTAGGCAATTGATGTGCCAGCGCAGTGGGGCCCCTTTCCAACGACCCACGGCTGCGTGCCATTTGCAATGAGAACATGAACCATCCACAAACGCTGCCTCGGTGTGATCGCAGCCCAGACACACGAGACAATGCCTGTGGCCATCTGAAGTGGAGAGCACTCTACCGCATCCAGGAACTACACAGGGGCGGAAGGGCATCTTTATAAAGACACGTCCTGAAAAGGACGTTCAACGCCGCTGTGTATTGCTCTTTTTAGAGGAAAATACTCTTTTATTGAGAAAATCACTCTTTTAATAAACATCTCTTTTAGTTGCGCTGCGAAGCGCCCAGGGGCAAACTGCACTGCCGTGCAGAGAAGGAGAAAGCCTCTGAAGTGCGCCGTAGATCCAACAGCAGAATCAAATCAGAGGAGAGGATTAGGTGTGTGACTTGCAGCTCACTGCATACACGACCATCGGCTCTGAAGAAAATTTCTGAATGAACAATGTATTTCCCCGCCTTTATACCCGTATATCCGGGGGCGTGGTATGAAAATACTGTCTGCCAACATCTCATTGGCCTTTTTTCATAGAGGCATATTCAGTGCTCAAGATAGACCCCTAGTGTCGCTTCTTCGACACAACGTCGAAGTGAGCGACAGTCGGGGAACAACGAGGATTATAATACAGCATATGAACCAATCAGTTTACACTAAATACCACCAATACAACTAGAAACCACATTATCTATACAACTGGGTTGAAAACATATCATGAACAGCTGCGATTTTACAAAATATTGTGATTATAAATGTATTGTAATATAAAATTATTAAAAAATTTATTTAAAGGGGTCATGACGTGGAATTTAATTTTCCTATATCTTTTGACATAGAAGATGTCGTTGTGCTATGAAAATATGGTATGTTTTTAGAACTCAAAACTTGCTTTGTTGAAACCAAGCTGCCAAAATGACTTTTTCTCTACTTTCTTGACATTGTGATGTCACACTGACACTGTGGAAGAGATTTGCATCTGACTGCCTCCACAACAACACATCAATGCCTACTTTACCTTATCACTTCCGTAGCCCACCCAGCACCAGTTGAAATAACAAAAAAGGCATGTCATCACCCCTTTAAGTGAACTGTCCAAATGAACCGATTCATTGGATTGAATCAGACTTACCAATGCTTCTTATGAGACAGGGAATGTGGACGTTTTAGGAGAACTATAAAGCTGTGAAAAACTACTGGGTTTTGAAAACAGCTGAACTACCCTTCTGAAAAAACAACAACAACAAAAATGGCTTCCTTCATCCTAATATGGTTTGCTGGTCTTAGTTGTTCTCACAGCCTGGTCAGGCTGGTCTGTTGGGTGGTTTTAGAGAAGATTTGAGCACTTTTCAGCTAATAAGTCTGGGAGACCAGTTGAAACCAGAAAATTTCAGTTTAGGCTTAGGTTCAGGAGGGTACTTTCACGCTATTGAAAAATTTAGTTAGGTTAGTTGCATAGCTGCTTTTAGTCAGTTGTATGGTTGCTTATACAATGCACAGACAATAAAAACGTTCTGTAAAGCTGTTTTATTTATAGTATCCCACACTTCATTATCTCTAGTATACAAGTACTGCGGTTAAGTTACTGCCCTCATGTGACGGATGTCCTTCCTGACTGTATGTTTGTGCGTGTGAGTATCTGTGCACATGTGTGTGTGTGTTTCCGGCTACTACAAAAGATAAGTGGTTTGCCTTTCTTATCCCAAAGCCTGGACATGATCGATGGTGTTTAGGAGAAGCTTTAGGATCCAGAGGAGCTGCTGGAATGAGGCTCCATATGATGGATGGAAGAGGAGATGGAGGAATGAGAAGGAGTGCAGGAGAGAATTTGAATGAATGGCAATGTGTGTGGATCATTAGTGGTCAATCAAGAATGCAGTGTAGAATAATAAGAAATGATCTGTGATGAAATCAAGCAAGAAAAAATGAACTTCAACATGGGTTTTATTATATTGCAATTGTATTTTTTGCCAGTTCCATTGGTGTAGTAGACAATGCCGCTATAATAACAAAAACAGGGTTATAAGTAAATAAACGAATCTGCAAAAAATAAGTAATCCTTATATATATATTTAAATTATTTAACTTAACCATCTTAACCATTTTTACTCCATGAAAGAGTTTTTGAGATTTCAAGGCACTGCAGTATTTTGCTTTTGTGCAGTGGACCAAGAAACCATCAGTTGTGACCCTATAGCATGCATCAAAATAATCTATAGCATTCAACTCAAGACATCCTTAACCCAACCCTGTGAAACAGAAGGAGTTCATGTAACTGTCTTTGACTGTACGCTCACATGCATGCACAAACGTAATACTAAATCATGGCGAGACATTTTTGCGTGGCCTAGAATTCATTTTACATGAATGAATTCTGGATTTGCCAGTGGTTTATTGATTATGGGCCTGTCTGCATCCATCATGCAAGTTATTAAAATAAGATCAGGACTAGTGGGGGCTGGAGGAGCTCTACTTCATCTCCTAGTTATCATTTCACTCTTGTCTGACCCCATTTACATCTGATATAAACATCCATCTTGGGTGGACAAGTGAACAAAAGCCAAACACTCACTTAGCACTTTATTAGGAACACCTGTACACCTACTTATTCATATGATTATATAATCAGCCAATCGTGTGGCAGCAGTGCGGTGCATAAAATCATGCATATATGGGTCAGGAGCTTCAGTCATCATCCATCAGAATGGGGAAAGAATGTGATCTCATTGATTTCGGCCGTGGCTTGATTGTTGGTGCCAGACGGGCTGGTTTGTGTATTTCTGTAACTGCTGATCTCTTGGGATTTTAGTGCATAACAGTCTCTAGAGTTTACTCAGAATGGTGCCAAAAACAAAAAACATCCAGTGAAAGCAGTTCAATGGAAGGAATTGCCTTGTTGTGAGTGAGGTCAACGGAGAATGGCTAGAATGGTTCGAGCTGACTGAAAGACTACATTAACTCAGATAACCCCTCTGTAATATTGTTTTGAGCAGAATAGCATCTCAGACTGCACTACATATTGAACCTTGTGGTAGATGGGCTACAACAGCAGAAGACTATGTCGGGCACTTTGCTAGGACCATAGTGTTCCTAATGTGTTAAGTGAGTGTAGTTCAAAATAGGAAATGTCTTGGAGATGCACTGCAATTAGATCACTCAAACCAGAGTAAATGCATCCCCTCCCCCCATGTGCCCCCAAGGGCAAGTGAAGCAAAGGGTCAAAGTATATTGCGCAATGTATTGTATGGCACTAACCCTAACAAAATGCACTGGAACGGAAGACACCCCCCGCCTCCCCCCACCCCCGAACAGGAGATCATAATAAAAATTTGAAATTAGTTTTCTACCAGACTTTTGGAGCCATGCATGAAGACACTTTTGGTAGGACATGTATGGTTGAGAAGGATCATTCTGTTTCTATCTTTATTGTTTTGGGCTGTAATTGACTTTTAGGTTTACTTGAGGACTTTTGTCCAATGTTTAGATCCATCAGATTAACAAACTTCACCACAAAACCAGCTCTTACTATGATAGCTGGTTTGTTGTTGTTCCCAGGTGGTCCACCAGCTCTAACCAGCTTGACCAAGTTGGTTTACAATGTCGAAACCAGGTCCAGTGATACACTGAAAAGCAACAATAGTCACTGAAACTAAAGCGGCCCAACATAATGTAATAAAAATGTGTGGAGGTGGTTTTAATCCCTCATTGAACAATTTTTCTCTCTCTTCTTGATCTTTTCCACCTCTCCAGGTGAGAGCTACGTGTGTGCCTCTGAGAACTACTACAAAAAAGTCGACTACACCAAAAATGTGAACCCCAACTGGTCAGTCAATGTGAAAGCATCAGCCAGCCAGAAGATGCTGGCCAACCGTGCCGCCAGCGAGCCGAGGGAGACCAAGGACTTTGTGCGACCCAAGCTGGTGACGGTGATGAGGAGCGGGGTGAAGCCACGAAAGGCTGTCCGTGTGCTGCTCAACAAGAAGACGGCGCACTCCTTCGAGCAGGTTCTCACTGACATCACAGAGGCCATTAAACTAGAGAGCGGAGTGGTAAAGAGGATCTACACGCTGGACGGAAAACAGGTACATGAGAGATGCACTATGTTGGGAATGCATACAGCATACCAGACAGTAGATATCGTATACTTCATGCTATTTGTTCAAGTAGTTGGGAAAGCAGTACGCAACTGCACAAAGTATCCCACACAGTCTACTCTGTCTTATACCACACATTTTGGCATTTGTGGTATTCTACGCTATCTAACATTTCTTCATAGTGTGGACAGTATAAAAACCGCTAAAATACCACAAGTAGCATGGTAGTATACCATTCCAAGCATACCCAATAAGTTACACAGAAAGCCACTCTAAAATGCAAAGCTAACCATATGACATGAATACCAAAACTTTTCTCTTGAACCGGAAATCAAATGCCTAAGTGAGTGTATGTGAACACATTCTTTTTGCTTCTCTTTGTTTATTTTTACACATTTGAAAATCAGCTGGCATTCATTATACAAATAAGTATAACCAATACAGCAAACTCACACACACACACACACACACACACACACACACACACACACACACACACACACACACACAATACACAATACACACAATGCACATGCACCACAATAATCAAATATGTTTCCTGAGGGAGTCTGTCTGTCAGGCCAAATATATCATAGCCATTCACTTGCTCTCTTGCTAATGGAAGCTTTTGGTTCACAGTGCAAACCACTAACATTGCCATAATTTGATTATTGTTCTTGAATGTTTCTATTTTATATTTAGCTTCCTGTAAATTATTTTCTATTGTCTCCTTAAATGAATGTTTCTTAGCAGTGCCAGTAACCAAAATACCTATTTCTTGCCTCTGCTGGAAAATCAAGCTAAAAACCTATTCTGGTCCAAGCTGGTCAAGATGGCTAATCAGCTGGTGGACCTGGTTGGTGGTTAAAGCTGGTAAACACCCCAAGGACCAACTACCATGCTCCAAAAACTAGCTTCACCATGTTAAGCTGGAATGATCTGTTTTTTCCAGCATGCTGTTAAAGCATATTGCGTGAATGTCCTATAGCTTGTTATTAAACTCACTCCTGAAATTAACAAATTCAATTATTAGGATCGATAAATAGATGTTAACATAATATAAATCTAGGTAGGAGCCAATTAGCATTCCTATAGAACAACATAATAAATGGTCAAACCCACACCGACCTACAGTTGTAGACCATAATACACCATAAAAAGTTCTGTTAAAGGTCTGATCTTAAAAAGGAGGCCAGTTTAGTCCATAAAGGACAAAAAAAGTATGATTAAAGGTTTCGATTGAAGCTGTCCGACACCTTTGTGTGTTTGTCTTTTTGTTTAAGTTTCTAATTAAAATATTATTTATATTCTCAAGTCGGTTCTCGCCTCCTCCTTTCCATTAATCCCTTTACACTGTTGCCGAAATCTGGGAAGGAGTAGGGATGCGCTGTAGTAGAGTCCTCAGCACTACCATCCACCCCAACGGAGCAGCCGCGTCCATCTGCCGGGGGACGTGGGAGCCCAGCCGCCTGAGAGCGGAGGTACAGCCGCTGACAGGGGTGGGGGGAGACCCCTACCAGTCGCTGAAACGCAGCAGGGTCTGAGACCGCCAACCGCGAGTGGGGAGGAGCTCCTGGCCAACCGCCTGGAGTGAGAGAACCGCTGCCAGGGGCGGGGGAGACCCCTTCTGTTTCCTGAGAATGTGGTGGGGCATTCCATCCACCAGGGGCCAGAAGACTGCCTCCGATCTGCCCAGGGAGGCGTGGCTGTCGTCCATTAGAGGGTGGAGTAGTGGCCGAGGACCAAGCTACGGCATATCGGAGAACCGGCAAGTAAGTGTTTTTTTTCCCTCTCTCTCTCATCTCTCTCTCCCACTGCCGCTCCATGTTGGCCTTTTAACCTCTTTTTTTAAAATGTTTTGTTAATTTGGCACGATCGCCGTTACGGCGTGTAGGTGCTATATTTTCTTTTGTTTCTCTCCCCTTGTCCCCCCCTCATCCAGGTAGATGGGGATGACCTGCTGGCAGACAGGGTGGAAGGCCTTTTCCCCCAGGGAAAGGGGGGTGGTGTGGTGTACATCATGCCAGGGGCTCTGAGAGAACGAAGGAGGAATGTGGCAGGGCGGAGGGTGGGGCCGGGTCATGATGCTACACACCCGACCCCTAATTAGGTTAATTAGCCCTCGAGAGGGATAAGAGCCGACCGAAGATGGCAGTGCGACAGAGAGAGATTTACGGACAGCTGTCCGACACCTTTGTGTGTTTGTCTTTTTGTTTAAGTTTCTAATTAAAATATTATTTATATTCTCAAGCCGGTTCTCACCTCCTCCTTTCCATTAATCCCTTTACATCCACAAAACTATGCAACTAAATATTTGTGTTTGATTTAACAAGTTAATTCTATGTGATTAATTATATAAAAAAATATCTACTTACCTTCGGACCGTATAAAGGAATTATCCTATCATCGGAAGAATTCAATCTTGAAGTACCACCTTCATAGTTTTATGAATCTCCGTCAGCAGGGGGCAGTAAGTGTAACTTCAGCTGTACAGGCCACAACCTACACTGACAGCAGACAGCACAAGATGAGGACATGCTCTTCCATTCAAACAAAGCTGGACAGAGTGCAACTCCGAATGCAGGGTCACAAGCTGTGTTTTCTAAATTTTAAATTATGCTTAAATTGACAGCAACCTAAAAATGCCGTGTCTATGACGTGACACAAGCAAAGTGAGATGCTCCAAAAGCATCTGTCTGATGCATGTGTACATTGATGCGTCCTTAGAAAAGCTCTCATAATAAGTCTACCTCGGATAAATTGATGAATTCGATAGCAAAATGGATTCCTGTGGACTGTCGGCCAAAGATAGGCTTAAAATGTATGTTAAGTATCGAAATAATGATCTTTATTATATATTACATATATAATTATAATTATTTCAATATAAATATTTATTATTATTTAATCATTAAATATTTAATTATTTTTCTTTGTGGGCCTTTCTTAGCAAATATTAATATTTGTGATTAATTGTGATTAATTAATCGGCATAATATTTAATTAATTCAATAAAAAAGTGATGTATTGACAGCCCTACTAAATATACATAAGTGACTGCAGTTTGACTAGCTGTCTATATGAAGCTTATGTTTCTACTTATTGTTATGTGGACCACGCTTCATTGATGGACAGAGTCATTTTTAGAAGAATGACTGTTCAATGTAGAAACCTCTATCAGCTTAATGTATGTTAACTCATTGTAAGAGCCAAAGATAATGCAGAACGAGGCGATTGTACTAGAATTGAGTATATTGGTAATAATGTGTGTGTGTGTGTGTGTGTGTGTGTGTGTGTGTGTGTGTGTGTGTGTGGATCTTAATCCTTTATGTCTGTTTAACTTTGATAAATTCAATGATTAAAGCCGCAGCAGTGGGCACCTTGCACTTTTCTTACTATTTACATTCATGCGTGCTATTTTCCTTCCCCCCTTTATCTCAATATGTCCTTTTCTGTCCTTCCTTGTAGCCTTTGTATTTGCTTGATCAAGCAGAACTCCATGAATGCTTCCTAATGTGTTCTTAAGAGCTGGAGAGCAGAATTCAGACCTGCAATATTCAGATAAGATAAATATTCAGACTTTTACCCTCAATACCCAGCAGGGTAGAAGCCAAAATGATTGGCCACAATGTCGTTCATACCAAATTACTGAAATAAGATATGCTGCGCAACAGCAATATGTCAATAACAGATTCAGGATAGTTTACTGTAGCTGAAGTTTTCAGAAATATATTTTAAAACAAGTATGAGTGCTTATGCATGATTTGGTCTTGCTAATGTGCTCAATGGAGCAATGGTGATGTCCCACATCGTTTGGACTAGATGTAAGGTAACTAATGGTGGATTCCAACTCGGAATTCTGTATTTTCCCACCTCCTACTTTAAAAAAAAGACTGAAACGCTGCTCAAAATCAGACATCCGACTTGTGAAGCTGGGGTAGATCGATCCACCATGATTTCAGCGAGTAGAATCATATGATGTCATTTCCAAGATGGCAGTGACCAAAATGCGTAAAGCGGAGCTGGGTTTCTTAAACATAAAACCATATTTTTAAGCATTTTTACTGCATGATTTTTTTTAATATGCAGTGATTACAGTAAATATACAAAATTATTTAAGAAGAGTTGTTTGTGTATCAATCGATGCCTACATTTTCACCTATTTTGCTTGTTAAATAGCTAACTGCACTAGATAGCCAGCAAGCTAGCATCTGAAAGTTTGTGCATGCCATTGTATTTAACATGTGTACATATGACCGTGACGTGTGATTGACTCAAACGCATTGAGGATGGAAGTGGGAAATTTCACCTGGGATATTCCCAACCTCTGACTTCATCTAAAATGCAGCATAAATAATGTTTGGTCGAGTTATCAGAGCTCTAATAGCACATATTATACCGCTAGTATCTAGTATCTGACTCACTCAAAAATCTTTATAGAGTTTGCCCAGACTTGCCCAGATGTCAGTTGAACATTGAGCCAATGTTCTTTACCTGTAAGTATTACTCCAAGAGACCTGACCTTTTGTTGATGTAAAAGTTACCCAAGTTGAGTAAGTCAGGTCAAGTTTCCTATAACCCAATAGTTATCCAGGATCTAATAACTCATGAGTCTGAATATAGAGTAGGATGTCCTTGTACATTGACTCCACAAATCAATAAATTTAATTTTATGTATTATCTTGAAGGCCATATGGAATTTAAATTCCAGACATGTCAGGAGACTCTCGAAAATCCAGCTGCACGTTTTACAGGGTTCCTAATTAGTCCAAACTGGTCATTTACCGTGATTTGATGGTTGATCAACTGGACTACCAACTGGTGCGGCTGGTAGGCCCCCCCTCCTCCAGCTTGACCTTAAAATTGAATTTTTGTGTCTTTTAGTCCATGTCTGTTAGCCTTGAGGTCATCTATTATACTAGTGGACTCTTAAAAATTAATAAACAAGCAGATATTTAGAAGATTTAATAGACCAAATTAATATTGACAAAATTATTAATCACTCGCACTCAGGGGCATATCTACATTATTTTCCTATATGCTCTGTAGAATTGGAACGTCCCTTCACCCTAATACCACCTGCCTCACTAACAATAGCAAGTTGCCATTTGTTTGGTTTTCCTTAGGTTGTTGCTTGAACTAAAGACCGTTGGTCCTTAAAAAAGTCGTCCTGCTGCAAATTCCTTTTTCAATAGTTACTTTAGAAATATATGTATTGCGAAAAGCACTATGCAAATAATATAAAATTGAAATAATTTAAATAATAATTAAATAATAATAATATAAAATTAAATAATCAAGATATCACTCTACCTATCTCTCTCTGTCTCACCCTTTTGCTTTTTATATCTGCCTCTCCCCGGATTCAACTTTACCTGGACTTGTTTAGACCAAGGAAAGCCAACACCCTCAGGGAAAACGCAAAAACGTAGGAAAGAATAAGTCAGACTGTGATTTTTCAAGATTCCTCAATTGCCATGAGGCATTTTCTTTTTTTACTCTAAGGTTTGTGTCTCTTAAGGGTTTGCCGGTCTCGTAGCTCTGTGTGAATGTGTTTTCTTTGTATTAATACAATGCACAACACATATGAACGCACGCTAACAGATGGAGATTATAGGATAAGTGTGTTCTGCAGAGTTAAAGTCAATCTGCTTTCTATCCCACCCACTCCTCTTTGATATGGGTAATTTCAGCATTTGCTGTGGTCCCACTGGAGTCACATATGTCTCGCACAGTTAAGTGCTGACAACAGTAAGCTCTTAGCATCCGGCTGTGGGATTCAAGTGAAGATTTGTTAAGACGCCTCTGTTACACAGCAGGGGTAAAATACAGTGGCCCCAAAAGCATTTGGATACTTAATGCATGAAAGTCTGAGTTATCTAACAAATATAAATGTATGAAAAAAAATCAATTAATTATGGCACCATAATAAGGAATTTTCCTACCAATGGAGTGAGCCAAGCTTCAAGTACCACCATGTTTTGCGAGTCTCAGTCAGCATGGGGGTGTAAGCACAGCTATACAGATAACAAACAGTTGTTTAAAGACAGTTAGATGGACCAAAGTGCAGTGACCTGCTGCACGAAGCTGGTTTCAGTGGCTACCCAGGTAAGTTTGAGTTGAATTTGAGGAAACGTAGGCAGGTCATTTTTAACCGGTGTTCACCACCACAGCAACATACGCTACATGGTTAACCTGCTTCGGAGCTGGTTTTATTCTGGTTTACAGATCGCAAACAGATACAGAACCAATCAGCTGTGAGGGTTAACCACGAACTCAAGATCAAACTCTTAGTTGACAGAGAACGTTTCTCAAGCTTCTTGAGATCGCTGAACCTGAACTGATTTGTCTCCATTTGATTTTGTTAACCTGAAACGTACTCTTTGTGTAACGAGCCTTAGGAGACACAGGATAAGCTTTTCAAATCTTCAAAACACACTTAACACAATGTCCTAAAAATACAGCGTTTATGGCTAGAGACGCTGAAAAGCAGTGAAACGCAACACAATCACAGTGAGATGCACCAAAAGCGCTACAATGTGTCGACTGAGAACATCTACTTCAAAATTGTAAAATGGATCACTCTGAACTGTTGGCCAGTGAAAAACATATGCTCAATGATTCATGTTGATTAAATTACATAAAAATAATAATCCACTATAAATTACAAATTATATCTCAAAGAACTTGTAATTAGATTAGGCCTACTAATTACTTCATTGAAAAAAGTAATCACATTACTAATGACTTTACATTTAAGTTACATTCTAAAACACTTTTCTACTCAACAAATTCAGATTAATCACAATAACTTGTTACAGGGTCATAATTAATGTATTCCATATAAATAATATATTAGAAATAAGCATAACCCTATAATGTACATAAAGGCAAGGAAATTAATTGAAAGTCAGAAACTATAATCGATTACAAGACTTAGAAATGTAATTCATTACACTACTTTTTTTTTTTTTTTTTTTACAAAAAGTCATTAGATTACTGTAACAAATTAATTTGTAATCGTATTACACCCAAAACTGTCAATAATATAGTTTTTTGACTTCTTAAGACAATTTTTTAATTGTCTAATCAATGTTTTTTCTCATCTGCCACAATAAAGTAATTTCTTTGAATCAACTGATATTATTATTAATGAATATTATTATATTTATAATTATTTGAATTATTATATATTGAATTATCTTAGCAGATATTGATATATGCTATTACAATTGCAATTGATTTGATTATATTTAACCATGTAATTTATACTGTGTAATTAATTTGATTAATATTTTCATTGATGGATATCCAAGTTATCAAATGAAAATATAAAAATCTATTAATTGGAAAGAAAATAGCACAAAAAAAAAGTCACTATAAGAAGTTTGTTATGTTTTAAATAATACAAAAGTAAGACACTTTCATTTGGTCAAATGTTAATGACACATTAATGTAATAAACCACACCTGTGGTTACACTGTTAGGACACCTGTGAGACTAAAAGCCCTGTCACATTCCCCAAAGCATTAAAGTAGATTGAATTGTCAAGCTACAGCGTTACCACTGGCACTGATATGTACACAGGTCAAGCACCGTAACACAAGTTACATGGTCAGTGATTACTGGACAGTTCACATGACAAAGCATTACATGGGCAGTACTGGCGTGAGAATTGAAGATGAAAGAAAGATCGAAATGTACGACCCAGTGTCAAATATCAATTGCAATGTTAAATATCAAATATCAAAGGCACGTAATACACTTACAATTCTCATTATTTCATAAAATGCATCAAATATCTACTATATTCCCAATGAGTTATCTCCTTTGCCCTAGTCTCCTCTCATTCTCTCCTCTCTCTGTATCGGCAGCTGCTATGGCTGGTTGCTAGGCAACCACATCTCTGCACAAAGACGGAGCCCAGCTGGGATGAACTAGTCTGCCAGTCGGCGCGTCCTTCCGGAGGTGTGAATGTGTGAGCGTGTGTGCGGGGGTTATTGAGTTTACAGTATGTATGAACTAACATGCTTACAGCTCCTTGTGGGTTCTGATGCATATCAACCAAGCAGTCACTCTGTGGTAATTAACACATACCGCAGTATAATAATGATATTTTACGTATCAATCGATTTTTTTATTTTTTAAAGAAAATTTAAGTGTTTTTGCCTGTACAATTTTTTTTTTGAGGGTGTTGCTATGCTGTTACTAAGGTGTTCTGAATGATTTGTATTGTTATGCGGTTGCTAGGGTGTTCTAGGTGGTTGCTAGGTGGTTACTTTCTGGTCCAAGTCAAAAGAGCCCATCCCCATGTCTGTACGTTATGCTGGTCCTTAGATATGTCTCAGGTTCCTCGTTCAGATGGATTCTGTGCCTGTTTAATCATCCAGGAGGTAAAATCCTTCAGTTTGTAGTCACTTAGAAAAGTAGCAACCCCCTAATCAACAAAACACATGTTTATAATATCATTCATGTCCAACATCAACGCTTCTAGATGAGTTATGTGCAAAAAAGTTAGAGTTAGGGGTTTATTCAAATCCCTCACCGTAAGTAAGAGCAATAATAATATTGATGCTTTCCCTAGAAAGCACCACTTCTATGCTTATGTAGAATTTATGGGCATTTATAAAAATAACTGCCAGTTTGATTTTTCACTTGACTCGTTTCAGTGGAAGAAATATTCACTCCCTTGATTAGACAGGATTGCAATTTTGTTTAACATTTTCTAAGAGACATAATTATTCCCTGTCCACAAACATGCCCGCACCCCATCATTGCGATATCTCTCCAGAATAATGCAGGCAGAGAGAGAAAGAGACAAAGAGAAGGGGCCATTTTGTTTCTCTTCCTCTTTATTTGCCAGCAGTCTTGTGGTTGTGGACGTCTCCATAAATCTCCTGCCCCCTGTGCGCTACCGGACTGAACAAAATCACACATCACAGCCGAGACATGTTTAGTGTGCCACACCTCTTCAATTCTGCATACAGACAGAGGTGCGTTTTGAAATCTTTATTATTGAGACTCTGGTTTTTAAAAATGGATTGTTGGTGGTTTAAATAGTAACCAAAAATGTCTTGCTTTTATCTAAATGTTCGGCTGGTTTCACCAAAATGGCATTCAACTGATCACAATGTATAGTCAGGACATTAATAATGTATAAAATTACTATTACAATTTGATTTTTTTTTGTTTTTTTTCAGAAATTCTTAAACTACTTTAAAGATTTCTCATCAAAAAAATCCTCCACTTGCAGCAATGACAACTTTGCAGATCTTTGGCATTCTAGATGTCAGTTTGTCCAAATACTCAGGTGACATTTCACTCCACACTTCCTGTAGCACTTACCATAGGTGTGGCTGTCTTGTCGGGCACTTCTCACGCACCTTACAGTCGAGCTGATCCCACAAAAGCTCAATGGGGTTAAGATCCATAACACTCTTTTCCAATTATCTGATGTCCATTGTCTGTGTATCTTTGCACACTCAAACCTTTTCTTTTTGTTTTTCTGTTTCAAAAGTGTTTTTTTCTTTGCAATTCTTCCCATAAGTCCTGCACCCCTGAATCTTCTCTTTACTGTTGTACATGAAACTGGTGTTGAGCGGGTAGAATTCAATGAAGCTGTCAGCAGAGGACATGTGAGGCATCTGTTTCTCAAACTAGAGACTCTGATGTACTTATCCTCTTGTTTAGTTGTACTTCTGACCTTCCACATCTCTTTCTGTCCTTGTAAGAGTCAGTTGTCTTTTATCTTTGAAGACTGTAGTGTACATCTTTGTATGAAATCTTCATTTTTTTGGCAATTTCAAACATTGTATAGCCTTCATTCCACAAAACAATGATTGACTGATGAGTTTCTAGAGTAAGCTGTTCCTTTTTGCCATTTTTGACCTAATATTGACCTTAAGACATGCCAGTCTATTGTCTAGTCTATCTACTGTTTGATATAATGGCAAGTGATTTTCTAGTACCATATTAGCAATTTAGCATGATTACTCAAGAATAAGGTGTTGGAGTGATGCCTGCTGGAAAGGGGTCTGTCTAGATTTGATAAAAACTGACTTTTTTCAACTAGTGATGATGCTGTTTTTTACATGAGTAATGTCCCAACTATACATTGTGATCAGTTGAATGCCACATTGGTCAATTAAAGTACCAATTTCCTTCCAAAACAGCAAAATCTGTACATTATTCCTAACATTTGGCCGCCAATATACAGTATATAATATTATTTTTCATTGTTTGCTCATGTTAGTTCATTATGAATAAACTTTAACTATTTTTATTAGATTATTTTTGGCAACACTTTACAATAAAGTTATATATTTTAACATTAGTTTATACATTATCATGAACAGACAATGAACAATAATGTTCAACAGCAGTTATTAATCTAGCTTAATCTTAATTTATAAATGTATTATTGTTCATTGTGTTTATGTTAGTTCATAATGCATACATTTAATACATTCATTTTTTATTTTATTTGTAACATTATACTGTAAATTATGTATAATGTATAATATAACTAACATTGAACAATAATGATTAACAGCAGTAATGAATCTTGGTCAGTTTTTAATATAATTTTATTGTTTGTTCATGTTGGCTCATAAGGCATAAATATAATTATTTTAAATATTAAATATTATGTTGTAACACGTTTTAGATTTTAAATATTATATATTTCATAAATATTATATTATTATAGTAAAATTTGTAGTTTAAAAATATAATTGAGGGAAACAGAATATTTCTCTGAAGTCTGAATTCCGCACCAAGGTCCTGAGTTTCGGTCTCTTTGTCCAGCGAGTGATTTGTATTCCTTTCGTTCATTCTGTAACTAGTGTGTGCAGTAAAAAGCTAAGATTTCTCTCTCTCTTTCTACATCAATGCTGTAAGCGTGGTTAGGGGAGGGGTGGATGCGGCTACCTCTAGAGGCTGTGGAAGACGAAAATTCCAGTATTGACATTCAGCACAGCTTTTGTGCATCTAGAGACAAAACTATGATAGAACCTCTTTAATATGCGGATGATCTCACTTACAGCCAATCAGATTCTTTAATTTCCCCACACATGCCCTTATCTGTCTAGCCATTCAAGAGGTGTTTTTTTTTTTTTTTTTTTTGCTGAGTGAGCGGGCTATAGAGTGCGAGCAATCACAGAGGATGTTGCTATGGCGACAATGAATCTGCAGGGCGAGTGATGGACCTCAGCAGTTGCCGTGACAATAGTGCCGCAGGAATACGCTGAGTGGGTGCTTTATGTTGAGCTTCATAAGGCCATATATGTGGTGGGGCAAGGACCCTTTAAAATCCACTGCACTACACACAGTACACACAGATTACACACTGCATATATTTCTTTACTGTATCTTACATAGTGCAACAATGAGGAAGTGAGGCGTGGACTGCTGCCAACCCACCTAGCTTACACTACATGAATGCATATGATTCTCAAAATGTATCATACTTTAAGACCTATGAACTAGGTGTTTGAAAGGGGTTTAGGGGTAGGGCTAGAAAATATTGTTAGCTCAAAATAAAAACAATAAAAGTCAGTTGAAAGTCCTTGTAAAGATATTTATACCGATGTGAGTGTGAGAGAGACTGATTCAGTGTGAATCTACAGTAGTTTTACACACATCTGTCAGTTGCATGGGCCAACTTGCCAGATGGTTGTCGTGGGAACAGCGTCATATTGGACTGTGAGCAGATAATGACATCATTGGGTGTGTGGCCTGGCAGATGACTGGAAGGAAGGATAACAACAGGACATTTATTGGACACTGGGCTTTCAATCAAGACATGTTTGTTTGGAAGCCCAACTTCTCTATTTGATATTTGGGCAATCTCTCAGATAGGTGGGACTTTAAAGTTAAGATCAATCTGCAGCATTTGCGGCACTACGTTGATTACCACAAAAATGTATTTCGACTCATCCCACCTTTTAATTTTTTTGGAATGCCCAATTCTCAATGCGCTCTAAATCCTCATGGTGGCGTAGTGACTCGCCTCAATCTGAGTGGCGGAGGACGAATCTCAGTTGCCTCCACTTCTGAGAAAGTCAATCCACGCATCTTACATTTACGCATTTGGCAGACACTTTTATCCAAAGCAACTTACAGAGCCCTTATTACAGGGACAATCCCTCCAGAGCAACCTGGAGTTAAGTGCCTTGCTCAAGGACACAATGGTGGTGGCTGTGGGGATCAAAGCAGTGACCTTCTGATTAACAGATTACCAGTTATGTGCTTTAGACTACTACACCACCACCAGGAGGCTTCACGCTATTCTCCGCGGCATCCACGCACAACTCACCACATGCCCCACTGAGAGCGAGAACCACATTATAGTGACCATGAGGAGATTACCCCATGTGACTCCACCCTCCCTAACAACTGGACCAATTTGGTTGCTTAGGAGACCTGGCCCTTGATTTGAACTCGTGACTCCAGGTGTGGCAGTCAGCATCAATACTCGCTGAGCTACCCTGGTCCCCATCCCAACTTTTCTTTTAAAAAAGGCACTTACAATGGAAGTAAATTAGGCCAATTTTTGGAGGGTTTAAAGGCAGAAATGTGAAGATTATAATTTTATAAAAAAATAGAAAAAGAAAAATAGAAGAGTATCTTAGCCAAGTAGGTCTTTAAAATGCAAGTGGATGGTGATTCAACTTTTGAAGGACCAAAAATCACAGACAATCAACATAAACGTCTTCCACATGACTGCACTGGTTAATTTAATGTGGAAATGATCACATTTGGTGTTATAAAGATCAATATTTAAGTACTTTTAAACAATAAATCATCGCTGTCGGTCTGCAGATGTATACACATTCACGAGAAGGCGGAGTTCACACGGTCTGCTGTGTGACGTATATGCGTCGGCATGTTACGGACGTAATTTCAAGTTTCCCTCTTGGTTGAGACGTCCAGGATGAGCACACAAACGCCCCACTGTGAGTAAACAAACAGATACAAATACAGATCTAAACCAAAACCAACAATGATCTGTACAGTGTTCCTCCTACTCAGTCGTAAACAGCGCTGCTCTTCCAAGTGTGTCGCACAGATATCTGTTCTCGTGTGTACATGCCAACGTGATATCGTCACACTCGTGTACTGCTGCTGACTGGAAGTGATGATTTATAGTTAAACAATTTTTAAATATTGATAATTTTGCAGCAAAAGCGATCATTTCGCTTTAGAAGACATTCGTTTAACCAGTGGAGTCGTATGGATGACGTTTATGCTGACTGTCTGTTCTTTTTGGAGCTTCAAATGTCTGATCACCATCCACACCATGGATAGCATGTAGAGTAAATGATGAGAATTAAAATTAAAACTATCCCTTTAAGCCTCACATAACCGGTGCATCGGTAACTTGATAATGTTGGAACCATGCGCATCGATTCATTGACAGTTTATGGGCTTGTGCTTCACTGTTGTCCAGGAGGTGGTAGAGTGGGTCGGCCACTAATCGAAGGGTTGGCGGTTCGAATCCCAGCCCACATGACTCCACATGCCGAAGTGTCCTTGGCCAAGACATTGAACCCCAAGTTGCTCCCAATGGCAGGCTAGCACCTTGCATGGCAGCTCTGCCGTTCATTGGTATATTAGCGTGAGTGTGTGTGTAAATGGGACACAGTGTAAAGTGCTTTGGTAACTGCTAAAGTTAAAAAGTCAATGTATAAGTGCAGACCATTTACGTACGGTGTGTGGCTTTTGTGATCCAATCACAAAACATTTTAGACCCCATTTACACCTGTATTTAGTGCTGACCACTTGTGATCGGATCACCTGAAACGCATCTTAGTACAGGTGTAAACGGGATAATAGTGATATTTAAGAGATTTCATTTGTGATTTTTCTTTCCTATCAGTATTGATAAAAGCAAAGTTTTACAGTTTTCTGTTGAGGCAGAAATACTCAGTTTTCATTGTTTCCTGGGTAAAAGAAGGGGTCAGTGTGCTTCAATGTAAAATAAGATCAAATAACATATTGTTCAAAATGTATGTAAGGTATTATGTTTTTGTTTGCTGTAATTGTGTACTTATTTTGTATCTCTGCAGTATGTTGCAGTATGAGACAAATAGATGAAGAGGTCAGGGCTATAATCATTTCATAATAAGCTCAAACTCTACTCTCTCTCTCTCTCTCTCTCTCTCTCTCTCTCTCTCTCTCTCTCTCTCTCTCTCTCTCTCTCTTCATTTGTGTTATCAATTGTACACTCTGTACACAACTTAGGTTATATGCTGTGTATATAGTAATTAGTTATCTTTTAAGAGCCTTGTCCACACATAAAAGCACATCTTTTTTTGTGTAATAAGAGAAGCTAAATTCCAGATGATGGAGTTTAGGTGTGGTACCATCAAAGCACAAAGTTAAATCATTAAGGACATATTCTTTCTTAGCTAGATCATTAAATTGATGCATTCTGTGTTAAACATGCTGAATCACTCCCTCAGCAAACAACTCAACAAGCAAGACATCATTTATCATCTACAGCATGACTTTAGTGAGAATACAGATGAAATAGGCAGGTTTTAGTCTGTTTACCTGTCTACTGATAGGTCTTTTTAGCCGGCTTTGCCTCATATCATAAAGATGTTGATAGTACAGATTTACAATGTTTTTGACATTTTCGCCATTTTCAGATTTCAAACTCTTTTGGACCCTATTTACACTTGGTTTTAACACCCAACTCTGGTGCTCCAATAACAAGTGGATGATGCTTAATTCATCCTGAGGCATCCCAAACAATATCAAGGTATGGATTTTAAAAGGAAAACAGCCATATGATAGAAAAAGCCATATAGAAATATGGAAAGTATGACACAGAATATATTAATAATGTCTGACATCAACATGCAGTGGAATAATTGATGACCAGATTATATCCAGTAGATGAAAATTTAACAGAGGTATAATAAGTATGTGTACATGGGATACTAATAATTCCCCATTGTTGCAGAGAAAATCAACATGAAATAGTAGTCATTTGTATGATCATACTACTCAAATGTTTTGTAATAAACAAAGAAATTGATATCCTGTGATAGTAAACTTTTATAGATATAAATTAATCATAAAAATATGATTTATGGAAGTGCAAGTATACATTGCGACACTATTACATACTGTATCTTCGGTCGCTAACAACGCTATATACTTTTGTTAATTAATCATATAAAGCCGTGTTTATCAAATATGATACATAACGTTTGGTGGCTCCTGTTTCACTCTCTGTTGAAGCCAATGAGCCAAACAACCTGTGGTATGTAAGTTTCACATGTTTATGGCACCATCTAGTGGTTATTTGTGAATAAAAGTGGTTTCAATGTTTATATCGTTCTATTTAAAATGGCGGTGGACTTGCGTGAAAAGTGACTCTTATGTTGGGATAAATATTTTAATAAAGTAAAAGTGACAGTTATGATTAAATTTGTACTGATATTTTAAAATGAGTATTTGCTGAACATAAGCAACTTGTGCTTGATTTAAATTTTGTATATTATTTTATTTAAATAAAAATTTGAAATCCATATACCAAATATGATTCCTCAGACTTTCAAAGTATATCTCTCAAGCACCATTACATTCCAGTCATGCCCACCACAAAAAATAAATAATAATAAAAAAAAATTAATAAATCACAGGGAAAATTCTGACATACTTTTTTATAAGATATATTTAAAGCATGAACTAATATTTCATCCCAGCTCTGTCCTTATAAAGATCTCATTATTTTAAATTACAAGCTATTATGATGTCATCTTACCTGAGACCCAGTGATAAAAGTTTTACTATTTACCTTTTTTAAATGTCAACATAGTGTTTGGTGTATAAAATACTGTACATTTGATTAAAAAATATATATATATATTTTAAAAGAATATTTTATTCTTATTGTATTTAATGTGCTGAATTGAACTGTGATACATTTCAATCCATAGTTATAGACCAAGGAGAGGAAATTGTCATGGCTCTCAATCATTCTACACAAAAATGAATTGCTGGGCCTCAGGACAATAATGACATTTAAAGCCTAATGTATCAAATATGATACATAAAAAAAAAAAATAGCAAATTTTCTTGACAATTTCTTTTATAGTTTGTCTAATGGTACTAAAAATAGTTTTTTTATGCCAACAAATTTGAATTTTTGGACAATTCTTTCACACGTCAGGCTTTACAGTGTTAAGCAATTCCCTTTTTTAGGTTTATCTTTTATATTTTGCATTTTTATTATCAAACAATTCATAAGAGAATACTGGAGGAATTTTAGTTGAGGAATACTAGAAAGTTTGGGGCATAACTCCAAAAAAATAGATGAGGTAAAGAGGGGGAATGAGGTCCCAGCTCACTTAAGACCCGAGGTATGCATTTAAGGGATAATACATTTTTGTACATATTTTATATTTGGGTAAAGCACATGTGTCAGAAACTAAAGTGTTTTGATTCAGAATGAGTATTAAAGAGCCTTGTGATGAACAAAACAGTCGTCCAGAGTTATACATATCCCTCTTAATGCCTTTGAAGACTCTCAGAGATTTATAATATATTTTAAATCACAGTACTTTTTAGGTACACCAGACTCAAAACACATTATTTATTTTATTATTATTATTAAAATATCCACTTTTGTCTGACATGCTGACTCATAATCTGTCTAATCCTGCAGTTTTAAGGACACAGCTCATCCTTAAACCCACTGAAACTGAAAAAAAAAAAAATCAGGTTTCACACGCCATCATTTATCACTGTGTTGGAAGAGAAATATTAGCATATCCCTCCTCCTGGAATCTGTGATTAGAGACTCAGCAGGGTGATTAAAGATGACACTTGTTGTTACTGTCCTTTTTGTTAGAATCACTTTCTCTCTGTGTGCTCATTTGTGGGTAGGATGGAGGAAAGGAATAGCAGGTTTTTACTATTTCACTTTCGGATCAGGGATTATGTTACCGATCAGTAAGCACCCAAACGGTATCTGTGCACCTTTCTCACATTTTCAGCACTGACTGTAAAAGAAAATCTGCAGAATTCAGCTATTAAATGGTAAATTGTAGAGGATGTGAATGACAGGCCTTCTGCAGAAAATCAGTGTATTTATCCTCTTATTTGCTCTGTGCTGAGCTCAGTATTCTAAGCAACTTTAAATGCTGACTAATGCTGCATGTGGTGATGACAGGGCCACTTTTCATAGAACTTAATTAGAGCACATACTGTACAATACAAGTCCAAATGTCACTGAAGTTATATGACATTGCTATCTCAACCCTGCCTAAAGTATTTAAGCACATTAAGCAAGAATAATATCTGCAAATTGTGACTAAGGGATGTTTTCCTTTTGGCATGATGCAGTGTCAAATTCAAACCCCGATTCCATTTGCTAAAAGAACCTTTATATGAGTATTTGGTGCCACATTAGAAATCCTAAATTACAGGTTCTTGATAAATGGACCCTTATGAAAATGAACAATGAACAATATTATAGTAATATTGTAGTTACCATGACTGCTTATTTATTTTTGTATTTTTTTGTGGAAATCATGCTTTTACTATAGTAATTAGGGGTGTAAGGATCTATTGATCTGGATCGATGCATCGATCAAATTACCAATGATACGATGTCATTGGTTCAATACACAAACATCAGTGTATTTTATTTTAATCAAAACCTTTATTTTGAAATTCTCTTGCCAGCCACATCTGTATGCAATTCCATCCGGCGATGCAGCAACCGTATGATATTCTTCTTGCTTTATAAGTGCTAAATATCCTTCTCATGTGGCCATACAGATGTGTGCGTAGTGCTCTATCCATGTGCATGGTCAACAGGGCTGCAAACTCGGGTTACAGTATAGAGCAGAGCCGATCAAGCACTGGATCTGCACTTTTCAGAGAGCTCATTAAATATTCAAAATAGCACATTTAATATCATAATATCGATCGCAGGCCCCTGAATCAGATCAAATCGGAATCGCATCACGGCAGACTTTGAGGTATCGGCAAACATCTGATTGCTGGTTAAGAGAATCGATATAAGATCGTATCGTGATGAAACTTGCTATTTACAACCCAAATAGTAATACTGTAGTAACCGTGACTATAGAAACCACAACTGTAACCATGTTTATTGGCAGAAACCATGGTTTTACTATTGTAATAACTGTAGTCCATATAGTAAACATGGTTTCATTATAATAATACTGTAGTAAGCATGACTGTAGTAACCATGGTTAATTTTCTGGTTACTGGTTTTACTACAAATACCATAGCCAGGGCTTGAGATGAGGTGGGATGTGAAAGAGATACCATGAAAGAAAAGGCAATAAACATCCCCCTAGTAAAACAGCTAAAACCCCTTTCCATCCCCTTAGGCTACATCCACATTAATCCGGATACATTTAAAAACAGCGTTTTTGTTTTCAATATACTCTCCATCCACACTGCCGTTTTCAAGCATTTTCAAAAAGTTGCCCATCCACACTAAAACTTATGAAATTGCTTAAATCCCATTACGCGCATGCAAAAAAACCACCAGATTCCAAGTAAAATTTGCATGGCCTATGAAGAAATGCAATGTCAAGGTTATACAAAGTAACATTTATCTTTAATAATGCTCTCAAAGTAAATAACAGGCACAATAACGCATTTTTATGGTTAAGACCCTTTTAATTTAGAATGAATGTATATTTGCAATGCTATGTGTGCTATCTGGGATGCTAACCGATTAGCCAGCTAAGTTAATATACCTTGTTCAAATTACCACATGTAAAAATAGCAAGCCTTCATAGAATTTCGTGCTCTCAGTGTTAGACATCATAATTCTGCCTTTCTACGGAAGGAGAAAATGGGTACCGGCTGAACACTCCAACATAATACTTTAATGATACAACTTTTCAGTGTACATCAAACATCAACGTGCTTTTCAGCACACCAACTAAAAGCATTCAACACACAACAGCCTTGCTTTACAGCAGACACATTAACACAAACACACACACAACTCCGTGTGTCTATCTCTCCCTGTGTGCCACTGTCACCTCTCCTTAAATACTCCCGCTGCTCCTCATTGGATCGCGAAGCCGGTGTCTCCCCGACCTCACTCTGCCCAGACGCCGCTCGGCCACGCCCTGTTTGCCGTATACCCCCATCGCCTAACTCAGGCCGAGGAGCCATCCAGCCTGCGACTTACCCCCCATTTCTAGAGAGGAAGTGTTGCCGCTCTGGCCGCCACACTACAGGATGTCTTCTGGGTCCGAACTGCGTGTGCTTGGGAATTGGAACAGGATGAGAGGAAGAAGAGGGGGAGGAAGGAGAGGGAGAAAAAGAGAGGCTAGAAGGGAGAGAGAGACGGACTCACTGGCCTCCGAACATGCCACCAACTGGTCCTCAGCCAGCGGCACTGCCTCCATCAGCAACACTGAGTGATGGCTCTGGACCCACTCAGCAGTCCCTTTTGGTCTCCAGCTGACATACTGCTCCAGCACCACCAGATCGGGATTCTCCTCAGCGTCGCAAACTTCAGCCAGCAGCGAGGACTCCATGACAGCACCTTCTTCCTCTAAGTCCCAGGTTTTGGCACCAATGTTGCAGTCCTCTGCCTTTCTACGAAAAGAGGAAGTGGGGACCGGGAGAACACTCCAGACTTTAATTATACCACTTTTCAGTGTACAAACATAAACGTTCTTTTCAGTACACCAATTAAAAGCAATCAACACCTTTGAACAGCCTTGCTTTTAAACAGACACATTAACACAAACACACACACAGCTCCGTGCATCTCTCTCATCCCATCTGGCACTGTCTCCTCTCTTTAAATACTCCTGCCACTCCTCACTGGATTGCGAGACTGGTGTGGTGCACAGGGTGGCGAGGCACTCCAGCACTGACTGCGCACGCTCGTTGGTGAGGCGCACAGACATAGAGACTGAGTCTAACTCCATGCCAAGAAAAGAGATGCTCTCCTACCAGGGTGAGCTTGCTCTTTTCCCAGTTGACCTGAAGCCCTAGACGGCTGAGGTGCCTGAGCACCTGGTCCCTGTGGGCGCACAGTAACTCTCGGGAGTGGGCCAGGATGAGCCAGTTGTCGAGATAGTTGAGTATGCGGATGCCGGCTTCTCAGAGCGGGGCAAGGGCTACCTCTGTGACCTTCGTAAAGACGTGAGGGGACAGGGACATGCCGAAGGGGAGGACCTTGTATTGATACGCCTGGCCATCGAACGTGAACAGCTGCGAACCAATCTAGATGCTGGACACAAGTTAAAATGTGTTCTTGCGTGAGCATTTTGAACGGGAGTTTGTGCAAATGCCCGGTTGAAAACTCGCAAGTCCAAGATCGTTCGTAAGCCACTGCCTTTCTTGGGTGCGATGAAGTTTGCCGTGTACTGCGGTAAAGCGGACGCTGGCAAACTGATGCTGGGGGGCCTGGAAAACTGAATTGCGTAACCGGGTCAGATGGTCCAAGCTGGCCAACCAGCGTGATGAGTTGGGAAGTGAAAGCCACGCATCCAAGCTCCGTGCTAGGGGCACTAACGGAACGATTATTTTTGACGTACCCGGCGGGGCTTCGCAGCGGGGTGGAGCAGGTAATACGGCGTCGGGAGGCAAAAGTGCTCTGGTGCTGAGAAAATACTCAAAGCACTTACCTTTCTCCGCACAACCGGCAGGGGGCGTGTTAATGACTGAGGAGGAGATCCGGCAGAGACATCCTTTAGACTCGTCAGAACCGGCCAGCCCAGGGAACAGTGATGGGGCTGAAGGTGGAGAGCACTCTACTGCATCCAGGAACTACACAGGGGCGGAAAGGCATCTTTTAAAAGACGCGTACTGAAAAGGACGTTCAACGCCGCTGTGTATTGCTCTTATAGAGGAAAAAACTCTTTTAGAAAAAAAAAATCACTCTTTTAATAACAACTCTTTAGTTGCGCTGTCGAAGCACCCAGGGGCAAACTGCACTGCCGTGCAGAGAAGGAGAAGCCGCTGAAGTGCGCCATAGATCCAACAGCAGATCGCTCAGAGGTAAGAGAAACAGGTGTGTGACTCGCAGCTTGCTGCATACACGACCATCGGCTCTGAAGAAAATTTCTGAATGAACAGACGTATTTCCCTGCCTTTATACCCGTATGTCCGGGATATGCAAATTCTGTCTGCCAACTTCTCATTGGCCTTTTTTAATAGATCAGAGGTATATTCGGCGCTCAAGAGAGACCCCTAGTGTCGCTTCTTCAACACAACGTCGAAGTGAGCGACAGACGGGGAACCAGCATTAATTTTTGTCAGTAATTAACACACTGAAACTAAATATTTGGGCTTGATGAAATACTACCACACCTCTTTTCAGACAGTGTTCAGACAATACGTCTTGACTTCTGTTCAGTGTTCTGTTCTAAGAGGGTGTGTGTGTGTGTGTGTGTGTGTGTGTGTGTGTGTGTAATTCATGTGTAAATAGTTTTCAGCAGAGGCGCTGACAGGTTATTAAAGTGATTGTCTAGATGTTATGCTTCAATCACTCTGCTTAAGAACACATGCTGGAGAAATCATAATAAAGTATATTTATCTTTGTTTTGAAGTCTCTGAGGCTGTCTCTCTCTCTCTCTCTCTCTCTCTCTCTCTCTCTGTATCTAAATACTTGCTTTTTTCCTCACATTTTAACTTGGTATATGCATGAGTAATCAACTAATTGAGTAATCATTCTGTACCAGCTTGTTGACTATTAAAAACACTTGAATATCACATTCACATTTGCCTGCAGTGAGCAGTACTGAATTACACTGTATTTTCCCTGTTAATGTCTTACCAAATATCGCAGTTACAATTAATTACACAGGGGGGGCGCTGTGGATGTGTGTCATCGAGGAGTTGGATGAGAGAAAGAATTATGATGGCGTCTTTGGCCAAGTGTGAATTCAAGTGTCTTCTACTCTACTCTAAATCTACTCTATTGGATTTCGGTTCTTCTTGGAGTCATGCCTACCAATGGATGAGGATCTGCTTTTATGGTGGAATGAAAATGCAAAGCAGTAAAAGAAACTCAAAGCTTATCTCCCTCACACACACCTTATTGGGTTATTGGGTTATCTGCTTCAATTGCTTCTCTTTAATTGTTCTCTTTAAAGCAAGGGCAGACATTATTTAGCCTGATTGCTGAAGGTGATACCACAAATAAAAGTGAGAGAGTGTAGAAAATCAATTAATGTTCTTTACAAAATGAATAGCAGCATAAATATCATGTATCATAGAAAGCACAGGACTAATTTAGTACTCCTGTTAAACCCCTACAAGTCTTTTTTGCCATTTCCCACAATGAAAATAATGATTTTCAAGGCTAGATTTTGAGTGAATAACAATTTACATTTCAGTGTGTTCCTCACTCAAAGCTATCGTATGACTTCAGAAGTCTTGGAATATATGGCATGAATCATATGGACTACTTTTTTTTGGAGCTTGACAGCCCCTAGTCCCCGTCCACTTTCATTGTATGGAATAGAGAAGCTCGTTCATTCTGCTAAACTTCTCCTTCGATGTTCCACGAGGAAAGAAAGTCCTAAAGGTTTGGAATGGCAAGAGGGTGATATAATGACTGTGCACAATATTTACAAAAAATTCAGTACTTTGAAAACAGAAATTGTGCACTGACGAAACTGCCTCTTCAATTTAACAGTTTATCACTATTTCAAATAGTCATTCATTTTGGGTTGAATGTGCCTGCATCATTAATGTTTGTGTCATCTTTCTATTGTTCTGAATTACCACTTTTTATGCAAAGCAATCTGAGATCTTAAAAAAACAAGATATTAAATATTAATGGTCATATGGATATAAAAACCTTGCGTGATCTGATATCAACATCATTCCTGGTTAAGTCTGAAAACAATACGGGTAATGTTTAGAAAATTGGCTGGACTTTAACAGTCTTCTGTAGCTTATTTCTTCTCCTTTTTTCCCCTTATATGGTATCAGAGTCAAGAATGTGTATTGGAACACTTTTGCTGTAGATTGGCAAGATAAGAAGTGAAAACACATGTTTTAAGACATTCTAGATGTTTTGAGTTGACTGGGGGCATCTGAGAGTCTTTTATGGTAAAATTCAGCATGGATTTTAGAGAATGCATGTGTGGGTTGCATTCTCATTATTGTCATAAAAATAACAGGATACTGTAAACCTTAAAGTCGTCATTACTGTAAAAATCAAGTTGTCTTTATTATTACTTGAAACAACAAGTTTTGGACTCATATCTCAAATATTTAAGTTTACTGAACTTAACTTAAGATTTGAAGTGTTAATAAATCAAACTACTGAGTACAAAATTGAGGCTATAGGGAATACCCACAATCCCTTGCTGCTTGAATTATGTTTTCTTGGACAGAGGGAACAGACTGGGGAATTTAAACAATTGTTATTAAGAATACATAGATGTTTTAGCTCTTTTGATGTATATTTATGCTTTGTTGCAGCTGAAGTGTATATATGCATTTCTGTAAAGAATTATGTCATAACTGAGCTAGAATCAGTTCTCATCTTTATTTGAGCTGTGCTGTTGTTTGATCTAAAATTGAATCAATTCAATTAAAATGTACAACAGTAGAAACAGCAATATTTAAATTGAAATCTGAGTTAAGTCCAGATACCACAGGACATTTTCAAGTGTCTTGTAGAGTCCATGTCCAGGCCATGAGTTTACTCAACTTAAATAGTTAAGTTCACTCTACTTGAAAACCAAGATAATTGAACTTAAATACTCATGTTTTAGGAGACCCAATCACTCAATGGAATTGAGGGAACAAGTTTACTCAATTAATTGAGTGCAATGAACTTATTAGGGTTTTCAGTGTATTATTGTTATTATTATTATTGTATATATTATCTTGAGTTGTCTATATGGTTCTTTGTGGAACAAAAAATGTTCTCCTGTGGCATTTTTAGTTTTTTAGTGCTTGCCAAGACTGTGGTTGTTGTTCATCTGAAAGGTTACTCCACAGTTATTGTATTAGACCATATCTGTTAGTTTATGACCATATATTATATAGATTATATAAAGAATAATTGACATCAGACCACTGAATTATTAAAAATTAATGCACATCCGAGCTGGTAATGCTGTGGTCACACCTTAGCTTAGGCATGTATTATTTTCAATTATTCATCGAAACCATGGAGTCAACAGGGAGACAATTATTCCACTTATATAACAGTGGCGGTTATATACTAGGTATAACTGATGTATCAGTTTTACTGATTCATTGGTGTCAATAGTTTAAAATATATATTTTATTCCTCAGCGTTCCATTGTGGCCTGCACTGAACTATTGCACTGTTAAATCGGCTTTGTTCTACAGTATAACCGCGACTGCGAGAGGTTAAATGGGTCCTGCCATTCATGTGAACGTCAATTTGACACGTGCCACCTACCTAAACTTCGTTGCAGACCAGGTACACCCCTTCATGGCAATGGTATTCCTTGATGGCAGTGGCCTTTTTCATCAGAATAATGTGCCCTGCCACACTGCACACATTGATCTGGAATGGTTTGAGGAACATGATGATGTGTTCAAGATGATGTGTTTTCCTGGCCTCCAAATTCCCCAGATCTCAATCCGATTCAAACACGTGTGATCCATGGCGGATCCACAACTTACAGGTCTTGAAGGATCTGCTGCTAATGTCTTAGCGCCAGATACCACAGGACATTTTCAAGGGTCTTGTAGAGTCCATGCCTCGGTGAGTCTGAATCCTTTGGCGGCAAGCATAGAACCTAGAGCATATTAGGAAGGTGGTCGTAATGTTTTAGCTCATCAGTGTATAGTGCATTGTAATTGAGACATCTACATCATTTTAACCCTCTGGGGTCTGAGGGTATTTTGGGCCCTGGAGAAGTTTTGACATGCCTTGACATTTGTGCTTTTTTCAGTTGCTTAAAAACATATTTGTGGCTAAAATCTAATAAAACTGTATTCAGCACAAACAGGGCTACAATAATATGTGTGCAACATGTGTGTACATGTTTGTATTTTTGAGAAAATAACGTTTATGCATGGTTTTTGAAAAAAAAATTTTTTTTAAGTAATTGAAATAAGGCCATATAACACATACTAAACATTTGTCCACAAGCCTTTTGAGAACTGGAACTTGTAGCCTAGAGTTTTTGCTACAAAATGATGTGAAAACCATCCTGATCACTCATTCATACAAAACAATATAGTAATTGAACTTTTGTAAGACTTTTAGTGTTAGAAAGGTCATATGCAAGGAGGCGTGAACTATAATGAATATTAATTGTAATTCACACCTGAGGAGACAAAAGACCCCTCCCCTGGGCCTATCAATGAGGAATGTGACAGAAAGAGAATGAATGTGAGGAGACTTAATGATCAAAATCATTTTCTTTACATAAAGACTTTACTTAATTTTAGACCTACACTACCGTTTAAAATAAGTCTCTTCTGCTCACCAAGGCTGCATTTATTTGATCCAAAACACAGTAAAAACAGTGATATTGTGAACTCTTTTTACAACTTAAAAGAAAAGTTTTCTATTTGAATATATTGTAAAATGCATTTGTGATCAAAGCTGAAATTTCAGCATCATTACTGCAGTCTTCAGTGTCACATGATCCTTCAGAAATCATTATAATATGCTGATTTTCTAATATGTGCATATTTAAAGTGCATTTTAATAATTTAACCTGAACAGATATTTGCAAGCAAAAGCTTCATTGATGATAATGAGGCAGCATAAACACTAGTTAAAATATAATCTAAACATTCATATTATTTTTATATCATATTACATATCATATTTATATTATACAGCATACAATTTAAATTCCTGCTTTAGCCGAAACAGCATTTAAATGTAACTTAAACTTGCTTATTAGGACATGTTTCAAATTTCAATACCCTGAATCCTGTCTGGCAAGTCTGGAAACAGTCCCACTAGTAAAATATGTTCAAGTTTATATAAAATAGCATGTCAACTAATGAAAACTAAATGACTTACTCGTCTGAAATTGTATCCTCGGCTCGATCAAGTCTCTCTTCAAAATACAAACGTTCATCCGAGTCCCGCTCTTCTTCTGAGGAAAATGTGTCTCTTCTTCTCCTATTCTCCTCTTCATCACTATCCAGGAGTCTTCTCACTTGAGTATCGTGCGATCTTCCAAATGTGCAGAAAAGTGACCAAACTTGATGTTTTTAAGACACAGTCGGGGGCATTTACCATTTGCATTAATCGTCTCAGCACATTAGCGTATATGAATGGCGCACTCTGCTGGTGGGTGGGATCACATTAGACATAATTAGATAGACCAGTAAAAACTGTACATCACTTTGTTTCATACAGATTACATTGCAGGAGAATATTTGTTTTAAATTTGAATTGTTTTATTTAAAAGTAGACATTTAAAGCTTTCTTTAGACATATGTTTCATGTTTGTGTGATAAGTATTCGCGGCGTTTCAGTTCATTTTTGAGACGTGTTTCTGATATTTGCTCGTGAACACAGAGACTGCTGAAAGCTCACCCTTTTTATTTTCTTTATTTTACAAAAGCACAAGGTTTTGTTGTTATTGTGAGTGTACCCAAATAAAAGTAGACACTTTATAGTCTCTAATGACATCTTACACTTATCTGTATACCCAAAAATGACAGAGAATTTTATGATGTTTCCACTGTAATGCCGGAAAAATCCATCAGGACGTGCCGGCGTGTCCGTCGACCCCAGATGGTTAAAATAAGAGTCCCCGATGTATTTCGGACTTGTATGTAGTTAAAATGGGCTTGTTTATAGTTGTTAATGCACCAAATCTTAATTTTTTTATTTTATTGGGATTTTGGTTGCACAGTAAACTGCATCTGAGATTTTAATCACTTTGGACTCTTGTAGCTTCTAATGTGTGTGCCCATCATCGTAAGGAAAGACTACAATTTTTTAACAGTCTATAAACTATTGGCCTTTTCCATCATTTTCGGTATCTGCAAAATCAACTATTGATCGAACTCTATTATCTACATGTCAAAATAATGTTTTTACAAGCAATTTCTATTTCAGATCTTCACCCTATAAACACAGTAGCATCATCTATTGCTCTAATCAGTTTCATAATAGTCACAATACCTGGGTCTTGAGCACATATTTATCGCAACATTCAGACATGCTGCATGTTATTTAGTCTTTGTCCAGTGTTTGTTCTGTCCAGCATAGAACAATGGGACAATAAGGGGCAATGAGGTTAATAATTGACAGACTGCAGATTGGAAGTGTGTTATGTGTGTGTGTTATCCTATATGAGGACTCCTGTATGACCTATATTAGATTTGTGGGTGTGTTTGGGAGGGGCTATTGGGGTATATGAGGCATGTGGCCATGGCAGCTGGAAAGACTGGGATTATAGGCTATAGGGTGTGCCATTTTGTGTGTGTGCTTAATTTGTGTTAAGGACTCAAAAGAGACTATTGATTATTATAGTTTTGACCACCATCAGCTACATGTAAATCAGCATTAACATTGAGCTTTTGAAACAAACATGTTTAGAATAGAATTACATGACATTTTGAATAGCATTTCAAATAAATGTGTTGTTTCGCATGTCATCTGTTAAATCAGTCGGCTTGCATGATGCAGCTGATTGGTCCTTTGACTGTAATTTGTTAGCCAATCAATTTGCATACTCCCTCTTTGACTTACATTTAAATTGCCTAGCACAACATGTCTAGATCTGCTTCAATGGGATTGTATGTGTCTAATTGTGCAGTAGTAGCATGTCCTACATACTGAACACAGTATTAGTACTTGCTCTGCAGCAGTAGCGTTGCAGATCTAGTCCGCCAAGAACAAACCTACCAACTTGTTATATCCATTATAACACCTTAAATGTATTCAGAGAGTTGTCATAACCCCCTCGGTTGTTTTCATTGTCTGGCTAGTATTTGTTGTCATTGTCAAGCAAGAACGATCACTGGCCTGACTACGAAAATGACCGAGGGGGACAATGGCTTGGAAGTGACTGCTGGTTAACATGTAGTCTTAATTGGCCACGTTTCAGTCACTAATTCATACTTGTTCCATTGTCTGGCAACACAAACAAAAAATATGTAAAGGAGAACAGCTTTATTGGGAATTCAGCTGTATTAAAATACAGTATGTGAGCACAGAGAGTAGGAAATAAGCAAACAGATGTAAAGCTCTGACAATAGCCAGAATGCAAATACAACTTGATGGCGTCATAAATATGCTAATTTGTGCATGAAGTCATCTAGCAACATTTAGTGACTTTTCGAGCAGGCTTTAGCTACTTCCCATTGAAAGTAGTTGGCAACAGTGTGCCTGCATGCACAGCCTCCCAAGTGGCAAAAACAAAGCAAAGCTAATTGGTTCATTAATATTAATTAACAATAAGTGTTGTTTTTTTTATCAGACCACATGCATGATTTATTATGCATAATGCATGACTTAAACCTAAAGAATCTTAAATCTCATCTGTATATTTTAGCATTGTTTGTCACTGACTTTAGACAGTTTGTTGATGATAAATTTTGAATGACACGTTCATAATCCAGCGATAATTCTCTGTTGACTCATTAGTCCATTGGGACTCTAGAGTTTCACTTCTAATCTTGCTCTAGTATTTGTTCCTGCACAAAATAGTTGACAGAAGAATGATTTTCATAAAATCTAATGTTCTGATTGAATTTTATATTTTGTCTTTGTGACATTGCCTATAAACCTTTTAAGGAATTGCAAAATAATACATTGTTGAAATCGCAATGTAAGAGTGATAATCTGACCCCATATACAGTATATTTATACTCAGGGTTGGGGAGTAACTGAATACATGTAAAGGGATTACGTATTTAAAATACAAAATAGAAGTAACCGTATTCCACTACAGTTACAATTGAAATAGTTGGTAATTACAATACAGTTACATTCAAAAAGTATTTTGATTACTGAAGAGATTACTTTGCATTTTATTATTAGTCCTTTCAGATGGAAACATTTATACATATAAATGATGCGATCCAAAGTGCATTTGAACAGCAGTGAAACTTATGATGTTACATTCATACGAGCAGACAGAGAAGTTTGAAGTTTGCAGCAGAAGAAATAGAAATAAACCTTGTGTAAATTGTTAGCTTTATGCTAAGCTAAAATGCTATTTCTAGCCATTTTACATCCACATGTTACCAGACACGGCCATATTTTTATCAAGAAAATTCGAGTTGTGTCTACCAGTGCTGAAGAAGTAATCCAAAGTATTTAGATTACATTAGTAATCTAACAGAATACATTACAAATTACATTTTACAGCATGTATTCTGAAGTCTGTAGTGGAATACATTTCAAAAGTAACCCTCCCAACCCTATATATACTGTATAAATACATACACTGACTTAGCACTTTGGAACAATATGGTCCCTATAAAGTGCAAGACGTGGTCTTCTGCTGTTGTAGCCTGGCATCCCAGGAGATCAGCAGTAACAGAAATACTCAAACCAGCTCATCTGGTACCAACAATCATTCTACAGGCCAAATGACTGAGATCACATTATTTCCCCATTCTGATGGTTGATGTGAACATTAACTGAAGCTCCTGACTTGTATCTGCATGATTTTATGCACTGCACTGCTGCCACATGATTGGCGCTCGTAAATATATAGCGCTCGTAAATTTTCTCAATTCATCCTCTATTGGCATGTGTCGAAAGAAGGACCCTCATTTTACATGCAGAAATCTTTATATGATTTGCTACTTTTTTTTCATGAATTGGTCCAGATGTACAAAATCATTTGAAATTCAGGGCAGTTATTAACACTTGAAGGGTCTGGAGTGGTACAGTGGCAAGAAACAGCAATATGCAGAGATTTGTTTTGGAGTTTGTTTTGTCAATGAACCCGATCCCTGCTGCCTCCTGGACAAACAGGGTCACAAATGGGAGAATGTTCAAAAGGATTGTGATAGTGTGATCAATGACAGCATGATCAAAGTGATGTGAACACAATACACCTTTACCCGCATCAACTACAATATACTTCCATTCACTCATTTAATGATGATAGTACACAATAGAAGGTTTTATTTGAATTAGTCTTTTGTGTAGCCCTTTCTTGTTCTTTTCAGTTTTCTTTAAGTTTTTATGTGCTTTTTTTTTTTTTTTTTTTGGCATGACAAACAATTGTAAGTGCATTTTGCCAAAGCAATACTAAAAAACAATAGCACAAAGACAATAGTTTGAAACACGTAGTGCAATGTACAGTTTGTTCCACAAGTGAAAATAGCTATATTTTGCATTATTTAATTAAAATTTCTAACATTACAAATGATATTGTCAGCATAATAATTTAAGTGAAAGGATAGTTTTGTTATTAGCTGTTAATTAATAATTTGTTTGTGCAACACCTGATGATCCATGTTATCCAGCGTGATTTAAGAATATTCCAAAGCTACCAGCCCTGGAGTCACGAGTTCAAATCCAGGGTGTGCTGAGTGACTCCAGCCAGGTCTCCTAAGCAACCAAATTGGCCCGGTTGCTAGGGAGGGTAGAGTCACATGGGGTAACCTCCTCGTGGTCACTATAATGTGGTTCTTGCTCTCAATGGGGCGTGCGGTGAGTTGTGCGTGGATACCTCCGTGAATAGCATGAAGCCTCCACACACGCTACGTTTCCACGGTAACGCGCTCAACAAACCACATGATAAGATGCACGGATTGACGATCTCAGGTACAGATGCAACTGAGATTCGTCCTCATCTACCCGAATTGAGGTGAGTCACAACACCACCATGAGGACTTAGAGCACATTGGGAATTGGGCATTCCAAATTGGGGAGAAAAAAAAAAAAGAATATTCCAAAGAGCATCTTGTGCTTCAATGGAAACAAGGAAATCCAACCTACAAATTTTGAAAATAATCAATGCCATAAATTTGCACTAATTTAATTAGTAGCCTAAAATAATTCAAAACCTTCAATATTTCTTATTCACTTTATGTCCATTTACAGTTTACAAGTTTAAAGTTTCCATTTTAAATTCCAGATTTTCAATGTGTACTCAGATGTTTGGATCCCACTGTATATAAATTAAGGGGGGAAATATCAGTATAAAAATATTAAGAGTAATTAAATATACAGATAAATGGAATCTTTAAGTTATAAATAAAAGAGATAAAGAAAATGACAATCATAATTCTTATTTCCTCTGTCTCAGTATGAAGGTCACCCCCATTCTGTTTAAGGCACATTCCCTTCACTTCTAATCATATCAAATGACAAACAACACAGCACCCATCCCCAATAAACCCCCCACACACATACAGTGATCATGATTACAGCTGCCTGTGGCATAGACGCCAATTGCAAATAGTTTTAATGAAGATCGCTGACCTCAGGACACCAGTCATCGTTATTTAAGGCCATCACATTAAATGCTGACTGAACTATGCCTGACAATATGAAACTGCATTAAGGACTGAAATCAGACTCTTAAAACTTAATTAATTCCCATCATTTCTGAAAATTAACACACACACACTTACACACTCACAAGTGCTTCATGTTCTTCCTGTAGCTCACCGTGATCTGTAGAGATGGCTGTCACATTGGCTGGCAGGAACAAACTCTTTAACTTGCATCTGGATGAGAGGTGACATTAGGTGACAGATAGGGGTCAGACAGACACACACACACACACACACACACACACACACACACACACACACACACACTGAAACTCAGCTTCCGACCAGCCAGTTACAGTGTTGATGCAAGACAAGCAGTGATTCGTTTTATTAGACCAGTGCCCATATTTTACATTGGACATTTTACATGTCGACCAAACACTGTACCAAAAGTGTTTTTGTACAAAGGTAAATAAAAGTATCCATATATATTAAACATTGAATTGGATCAAAATTACATGGAACTCCATATGTCCAATATTATACTTGTATCTTTTTTGTATTAGGGTAGAGTTAAGGACCCGGTATACTTATGGAGTTCTTCTTTGATCTTTGCTTAGAGCCTTAAAGAAGTTCAAAACAACTGAACAAACTGAGGAGTTACAACCTGGAAGAGAGAGAGGGGAATAAATAGGGCAGCCATGATGAAAGACGATTTAGCCAATCGGCTAGCAGAACATGGTCAGCACGTGGCACCAGTCAAAAATAACCCACCAGACACATGGAGGTGACAACAAAGCACAAAGTCAAACACAAATACAAGCAGGGAGAGAGAGAGAGAGAGAGAGAGACTTATCTGGGACTAAAACTAAGGTCAACAGGAAACTTCAATCTGGCTGTGAATGAACTGAAGGCAAAAGCAATGAGGGTCTTCTACATGATTCAAAATACAATTCAAAGTGAAATTCAAATTAAAACCTGGCTAAAAATCCTTAAAGCAATAATCCAACCAACTGCTCTGTATGGCAGCGAGGTATGGGGACCTCTAAAATCCCAAGATTTTACTAAATGGGATGTCCAAGCTGCTTTGTCCGAGGTCACCACTAACATTTATTGAATGGGAAAAAGAAGAAATCGAAACTCTGCTTACCCAAATTTGTAAAAGCATCCTAAAAGTAAACAGAGCGACACCAAACAACCCATGCAGAGCTGAATTAGGACAATACCCCTTACTACTCAGTATCCAAAAAAGAGCTCTGAAATTCTACAAGCACCTAAAATGCAGTGATCCGAGCTCATACCAAGCTGAAGCCCTGCAGTGCCAGGAGCAGAACCTGCTGGTGCTGAAACTACATCCAAACCAGCACAGCATAATCTGGCCCAAACAATTATACAATTACAAATACAAAATTGCATTGCCTATTGGAGAGATGCCACTAAATCACAAAAGAAAATGGACGTCTATTTACACCTGAAAAGAGATTACAAACCGCAGGATACCTGAGCTGTTTGAAAGAGCATAAAGTGAGAAAGACACTAAGCAAGTACAGACTGAGTGATCACTGTCTGGCTATAGAGAGAGGACGGCACAGACAGAGACTGTGTTCACTGTGCTCTCAGAGAGATGAACACTTCCTGCTGCACTGTGATCACTATCACAACATCCGATCTGTCTGCTTCACACAATTACAACAAATAGCACCAAATGTTATGGCATTACCAAATCCTGAAAAATGAAGACGTATTTTGGGAGAAAACTCCAGCTTGATCACAACAGCAGCAACATATGTAGCAGCTTGCCACAAACTAAGAGAGTCAGCCAGTGGACAAAACTAAAGTCAGAAATATTCAATCTTAACATGTCTGAATATATGTACAGTTATTTATATCTTCTTCAACAGTATTCATGTATTGATTGATTGATTGATTGATATTTTCTTTATGTACTATATAATCATTATTTTGTTCATTGCTCATGTAATGACCAATGCTTTGGCAATACTGCACAAGTCATGCCAGTAAAGCTCATTTGAATTTGAATTTGAGAGAGAGAGAGAGAGAGAGAGAGAGAGAGAGAGAGAGAGAGATACACAGACTTAGTCAATAAATGTATTATTTATTATTTGTATGGAAAGGTCAGAAAATTACCTAAAATCTCAAGGAATACAATTCTGGAAATAATTCAGGTCATAGGAGTTCAGCTGACAATTCTTTGGGGAAACATCTGATATACAGATGTATATCTGATAAAATATTCATACAACTCAAATATACATGTAAAGCAAAGAAACAATAATCTATATGTTTCTGAGCATAGAAGTGCTACATCAGTGCTGTCCTTTCAATAGAAATCACTGTTTCCATGGTTACCTCACAATTTCCTTAGTCTCCTCTAGCTCTTGACTTTTGACCCTGAGCGTATTGTGTCCTGTGGGGGTCATAAGATGAAAGTAGTTGCCGAGTCAACTTTTATATATAAATAAATAAATAAAATATACATATATATTTTGTTGGACTGGGTGTGTCTAGGCACAATTTGCTGTTTGTGTGTCCCATGAGGCCTTCTTTAATGGCCCACTTTTATGAGCAGTTCAATCAGACACGCACACACATTCCAGCCTCTGGAGAATTCCGAATTTCCATCTAATCAGCACAACACAGTTCTGTAGGGTTGGAGTGGGAGGGGGGTGGCAGGTGCATGGGGCTGGACTGACACATGATTGACAGGTGGATTGACTGCTTTTGAATGTCAGCTTGGATAATTGTAAGAGTCTTTAAATATATGTCACACCATTGTTTAAGGCAAGTAGGGAGGAAGAACAAGATTTTTTTCCACACACCGAGTCCCGCCTTTTGAGTGTTAGCTTTGAGCTGGATTTTAAATAAATCAATTAAATAAAGTATTAATTTCAGTTTTTGCTTATTCTTGATACATAGAAAATAGATTCAAATGAAAACTAGATTGACTACACAGTTAGAGAACATAGGGTCACTTGCCCTAGCAACCACCCAGAACTCTCTAGCAACCGCATTATTAACAAGCTAAAAACCATTCAGAACATCTTGTCATTTCCTTGGAACCAGTCAACACTTTAGCATCTGTAACTTTTGCATGTGCAATCACCTATCAAGTTTTGAACAAATAGTTGTTGACTAGCTTAACTTGTTTGATAATGTCTCTTTTTTGTTTATTGATAATGTGATGTTGATAGTATTTGAGAAATAGTGAATGGCAAGGATAGACTGGAGTTACAAAACCAAACCGGTTTTCCTTGTTGTGTTTGGTTTTATTTTTGATATTGAATGAGAATAGGGTGATACATCAATGTGGCAGCCATACCAACCCCACTGCCACTTGAGACATACCATTTGCAAACACACACACACACACACACACACACACACACACACACACACACACACACACAGGCCTGTTAGGCATTGCCTGCTAGGACAGAGGGTGGTTAGACACAGCTGGCCATCGATGTTGACGATAGGTCATTTCTCCATTTTTAGCAGTGTTTCACACATGACACACACATATGCAACCCACTATGCAGACACACACCCACTGGACAGCTGTTCGTGGTTGGGCCACATAGATTAGCTTTGTCATTTATTACTGTCTCTATGCATTTGTAAGTGATAGACCGGGGCGGGTCTCTGTACTTGGATTTTGGTGACCCAATTTTAGTACAGAATGTTGAATAGCAGTCTCCAACAACATCCAAAATATTTCCAATAGTCCCAGCTTTTGAACAACAGAAGGATCTGTAGTAAACTTTTGGGTGGTTGCCTATATTGCCCAACTAACTTGATAGTAAAAACTGAAATCACTATCACAAATGGCTTAGTAAACATACTAAATAACGTCTTAATACAAATCTAAAAATTAAGAAAGGTTAGGTTTAAGGATAGGAGATAGAAAATATAATTAGCTCAGTTTAGAAATAGTGTGTGTGTGTGTGTGTGTGTGTGTGTGTGTGTGTGTGTGTGTGTGTGTGTGAGAGAGAGAGCGAGAGAGAGAGAGAGAGAGAGAGAGAGAGAGAGAGAGAGAGAATCATTCAAATTGGTAACACGGTAGAGATATATGCTTAATGATGTGTTCATGAAAAGCAAAACAAGTTTTATACAAAGTACCTGCTGTTAGCACGAGCTATCCACTATGAGCTCAGCAGTATTTTCCATAAATCACTAGTAGAGTCCCTTTATTTTGAAATGTTATTACTAATCCAAAACCCATGTCTATGCACAGTGTTAAGGATCCCTAATGAAATCATTACTTTCATCATTTATAGATATTTTGTTAATTTTGCAATACAAGCAATTACTTTAATATTTGCATTACAGATTATTGGTTGCGCTATTAGGTTGTAATGTATATCCTTATTACCTGTTGGTTAAATCAGCATTATTGCTGGAGAGAGCTAGTTGTGGTTGGATTACACCAGAGGTCTTGATGCTTTGTTATTCTTTCTATTGTTCTTGATTACGGTATTTATAGAATGTTTATCAGCTGCTCATCAGATCTATCTTTTTCTCTTTTTTTTGCCAGGTGACTTGCCTGCAGGATTTCTTTGGCGAAGACGACGTGTTCATTGCCTGTGGACCAGAAAAATTCCGCTATGCGCAGGATGACTTTTCCCTGGATGAAAATGGTAGGTTGCTTCTCTTAGAAATAATAACAATGAAATATTGGTATTAATTTTTCACCAATTTTACCACTCATCTAAATGATGAGTGAAATGCTAATGCTAAATGTGCTAAATATCTGTCCATGTTTTGAATAATTATAACTGTTCTCAAGAATAAATGCAAAAGGGTTAGGTCCACATGATGTGCATCTAACCCTACTCTAATCCAAACCCTAACCTCTCCTTATTCAGTAAAGAAACACTTGGTATCTTTTATTTAAACTCACTGAGCACTTTATTAGGAACCCCTGTACACCTACTTATTCATGTGATTATCTAATCAGCCAATTGTGTGGCCGCAGTGTCATGCAGATACAGGTCAGGAGCTTCAGTTAATGTTTACATCAAACAACAGAATGGGGAAAAAATGTGATCTCAGGGATTTCATCCAAGGCATGATTGCTGGTGCCAGATGGGCTGATTTGAGTATTTCACACTGCAAAAAATTTTCAAGACAAGATTTTTTTGTCTTGTTTTCCCAGTAAAAATATCTAAACATTCTTAAAATGTGATTTATTTACTTGACTTGATTGTTTTGAGAGAAATCTAATTAAATTAAGTGAACTTTATACTTAAATCAAGAAAAAAATACACTTGTTTTCCCTTTGAATTAAGTTAATTGTTTTTACCCCATTGGCAGATTTTTTTTCTTATTTTAAGTATAAAGTTCAAACTTTATAAGTTTAAGTTTAAACTTAACGTGGATGTTTACATGGATGTACAGTTGGAACTGATATATTGCAGCACTGATATAAAAGGTATACTTAAAATGCCATAGTTACAGAATCACCCTAAAAATGACCATGACACAGGCCACGTTATCAGTCTTGAAATATCTGCTTGTCTTAAATGTAATGGAGTATATGTAGCAGATTATTACACACCTCTGCCCCAAGGCGAGCCATTGGATTAGCCACGCCCCCCTTTTTTCCAAAACCCCGCACTCCAAAGTATTGAGACCGACACAAACAGAAACAGTTGTCAAAAACAACAGCAGCAAAATAGCGCCCTCAGCTGACAACTTTTATGAGCAACATGGCATAAAAATGGCAGTAAGCCTCAATAATTAGCTGCTACTACAATACTATGAGAACATGCAAAATTATTGACAAGCAGAAAGCGGCATTGTCAGCAGAATTATTATTTTTTTGCCTTTTTACAGAGTCTAGAGCTGTCATAGAGACCGGTGAGATATCTCAGGAGACTTAATTTCATTAAGATCTTTCTCCCTGAAAATATATTTTTTTGAATACATTTCCATGAGAAAATTACATACATATCTTTTATCTTACGTATACGTATCTTTTGAAAGCATAGAATCTGAACTTTTCATAGGTAACATCACTTCTGCATTTATGTTACATAAAATAACAAAATTAGGCCTGAAAAAATTGCCGTTGCAAATCAGCACCGCCTAGAGTTCATGTGTAATCAAAATATTTATATGAATATAAAAGTCTTTAAAATAGCACTTATATAGACAAATCGTATATATCAAATTAAAGTTCTCATTCTCATGCGATTGTACAGTTTATTTTGTTGCCCTAAAACCACAGTTCAAAAGATTTTCAAAAGAATCACAAAGCAAAATATGCGGTCCAGCCAAAAAAGCATGCTAAACAAATCTTCAGAAATACATGTTATTGACTAGTGATGATAAAATATTATACATCATCACAAAGAGGAGGAACTCAGCTTTCTAATGACCTAGATTGAGCATCTAGTCCACTCAGAGGCCGAGATATTCGAAACAATGGTGGTGGTGCGTGAACTGAAAATTATACTGAATGTCTATGGACGAGCACATCTGTGAGAGCTAAAATGCATTAGAGCGCCACCTACATTACAGATCGACATTTTTTGACGGAAGGTGTGACGGACGGAATTATTTTTTCTAGCACTTCTTGCCATCTAGTGGAATAAAATAAGAATTGTTGGAGGGAGGTGGAGTGAACAGAACCAGAATTACTTGCTTCCAAATTTAGGATAACAAAATAAATGGTATCATAAGATTGTAAATATATACAATATTATTTATGAATAATTGGAGTCTTTTTTTTTTTTAAATTGGGGGGTCTGAAAAGTGAGACAAATCTTTGGCAATTAGTCCAAAGAATGTGCAACTGGTGAGTTATGCAACAATCAAGCTAACCATTTGATTAACTAGTAAGCTACACCACAGGAAAGCTGTTGACAAAAAGTAGCTAACTATGTTGAAACTACTTAGAGATGCAATATTATTTAATTAACAATTTACCAGTATCATATTCAAATAACAGAGCTGCATTTATCTGGCATAAATATAATGATTATCTCCTATAAGGCTTACAGTTATTCCCCAAACCCAAAATCAGTGATGCTCAGTCATTGTAGTCTGTACTATTTCCTCTCCTGGGGGAGTTTTACAGGGACAGCAGTTAGTCTGAGCAGATGCTTAGACAATGACTCAAGCCCTAAACTACAAAAGAAGGGCATTCTTTAATGCAACTACTTTGTCTAAAACCCTGACCCTGTCATTTTGTCTACCTCAGCCATTTATTTTTCTTTTTGTAAAGTGCTTTATTAGTATGACTGTGACATATGATATTTCCAAGCATCAATGCAAACATCACTAACACAAAAAAATTAATTACATTAAAAAGTATTTTAAACCCAAAATACAATTATTTAAAAATAAAATACAACTATTTCCATCAATAAATAAATTACTGTAAAAGGGATTCAGGGGAAAGGAGGAGGTGAGAACCGGCTTGACAATATAAATAATATTTTAATGTAAAACTGAAACCAAAAGACACAAACACACACATAGGACGGACAGCTGACCATAAACATTCTTTCTCTGTCGCACCACCGTCCGCAGTTGGCCCTTATCCTTTTCAGAGGCTTGATTAGCCTGATAAGGGACCGGGTGTGTGAAATCACGACCCGGCCCCGCCCTCCACCCTGTCACATTCCTCACTCGTTCTCTCGGGCCACCCCCGCAATGACGTACACCACCCTGCACCACCCGTCTGCCAGCAGGTCATACCCGCCTTCCTGAATCTGGGAGGGGACAGGGGGAGGGAAACAATAATAAAAAATAGGGGGGTACTCCCTGTAACAGTGCAGTACCCCCCCAACAAAAATCACTGTAAAAATTAAATGAGAGGGAAAAGGCCAACACGGAGTGGCAGTGGGAGAGAGAGAGAGGAGAGAGAAAAAAAAAACAAAAAACACTTACTCGCTGGTTCTCCGATACACCGTAGCTTGTTCCTCGGCGACTCCTTCACCCTCTAGTGGACGACAGCCGCGCCTCCACAGGCGGATCGGAGGCAGTCCTCCAGCCCCTGGCAGATTGAACACCCCTCCGTGTTCTCGGGGAACAGAAGGGGTCTCCCCCACCCACGGTAGCTGTTCTCCCACTCCAGGAGGTCGGCAGTGAGCCCCTCCCCACTCGCGGTTGGCGGTCTCAGCCCCTGCCGCATTTCAGCGGCTGGTAGGTGTCTCCTCTGCCCCTGGCAGCGGCTTGACTGCTCCTGGCGGTCAGCTAGGAGCTCCTTCTCCCCTCGTGGTCGATGACCAATTCCTCCGCTTCCAAGTGGCCGAGCTCCTCCGCCCCCCGGAAGACGGCCGCGGCTGCTCCGTTGGGGTGGATGGTAGCGGCGAGAACTACACTACGGCGTATCCCTCCTCCTTCCCAGGTTTCGGCACCAGTGTAAAGGGCGTTCAGGGGAAAGGAGGAGGCGAGAACCGGCTTGACAATATAAATAATATTTTAATGTAAAACTGAAACCCAAAGAAACAAACACACACATAGGACGGACAACTGCCCGTAAACATTCTCTCTCTGTCGCACCACCGTCCGCAGTCGGCCCTTATCCCTCTTGGAGGCTTGATTAGCCTGATAAGGGACCGGGTGTGTAAAATCATAACACGGCACCGCCCTCCACCCTGTCACAATTACATGTAATTAATTAAATAAAATAAGATAAATGATAATAAAATTAAATTAAAAAAAGTAGAATAGAGTAAGGGCCGAAAGTTTTTCTAAATTGTTTCTTGCTCAACGTCTACCGTATGTTGCTGACATTCCTTGTTGGTGTCTTTATTTCAAGTGTATCTCTCTGTTTTTGTTACTCTTGCTGTAGAGTGCCGGGTGATGAAGGCTCCTAAAGGACAGAGGGGCTCCACTAAGAGTCCCGGCCCCGTGCGACGCAGCAAGTCTCCGGCTGATTCCAGTGAGCCAATAATTATGTGATTCATGTCAACTCAACACACCTTTAACTCCATAATGAAGCTTTACTAACTCAACAGTCAAATCCACAACAAAATGCTGTGATTTCTTTCATGGATGATTAACAAGCTTTAAACTTACTCTACACTTCATTTTACCCTGCTTTCTCCATTATATCAAAAATATATTATATAGCTATCCCTTTATTTTTGCTTATGCAGTTAAATATATCCATGATCATTAATGTTCTTTTTTATGTTTTAATATTTTTCTAACACGTCATTTTCATTTTGTTATTTAATCATAATCTCAGAATTGCTTATGTTTGTGTGTGTGTTCTTGCATTGGTTTGTGCAATTAACCCTCTGTGCATGGATGCTGTCAAAATGTTTTTAATATAATACAATTTAATATGTTACATGTAGGAGCTAGTTCCATTAAATAAGCAGATTAATTATGTATAAAAGTTTTAGAGACAGGTTTATCTGTCACACAACAGTTTGAGTTTAATAAGAGTAGACAGCTAGACAGATTTTGCTGTGCTACATGTTTAATATTTCAGAGGGACGATCACTCAGTCCTCTGAGGGAGACTGAGGCACGGAACAAGTTTTAATCTGAGGATGAAAGCAAAGAGTCTCAAGTTTGCATGCTTGCAAACTTCAGAACCAACACAAATAGAAGAGATTTAGGCTATAACCAAAAGGCATCAACACAAACAAACATATAGACAAATAAAGTAACCAAATCTATAGTACCATTATGTTAGGTTCAGTTTTAAACCTTCTATCCTTAGGAGGTCAAAGAGGAAAAAACTGACTGTGAAGATGATGAGATTCTTAGTGATAGGAGCAAAGAAACCTTTAATATGTCCTCTTTGACCTTTCTTTTTTTTATAGCCGATTGTATGATGATATGACTGCCATCTTGTGGTGGCAGGACCTCATAGTCCTTAATCATTTAGGTACAGACCCCATGAAATAGTTTTGACCAATTCAGTTCTTTATTGACATTTACTTAAAAAACTTTACATTTTAAATGTTTATATCTGCTTAAGTGTATTTTGTCAACTTTTTGGAGCCATTACACTTCTATTTGATTTCATGGGGTCTTTTATAATAAGGCAAAAGGTACAAATTTGATTCACAAATAGGATTGACAATTGAGATTTTAAGAGTTTCAAGAGTTATTTTGGGATACTAACTTTTTTTTCAAATGGTCTGTTTGCTTTAAATTATTAGTTCACTGTATCACTGGTGGCTGGATTGATGTTTTTTATCTTTTCATTTTCCTGTTTCTTTTCCCCCTCTTGTTTTAAAGCTCATCTTGTAAATTTTGGGTTAATTACACAGCTCTCCTTTTGAAATAAAAGAAAAATTACATTTTGAGCATTTCATATTTGGCTCTTTTTTGTTTGTTTGGTTGTTTAATATTCACCAATTCCTGTTTTCATATCATACATCTCACAATTTCTTCTTTTATATGTTTTTATTATTATTATTATTATTATTATATATTTTTACATCATTACAGTTGCCACACATAAAAATAATTGAATCATTAGATCAAGGTATCATTGCATTAAAATATAAACCTTTGACATTTATAAAAAAAATAAAATAATAATAATTATCGCACAAACACTTTTCTATTTTCAATGAAAAAAAAAAACCTTGGAGTGGGGTTTATTTAAAATAACCCCTAAGAAACAATTTCCACACAGAAATTGCTAGTAAATTTAACAGGTCATATTTTCAAGTTAAGGCTACTCAAATCGTGGTGGCTTCAATTTAAAATTCTTAAGTTTATTTAGCAATAATCTTTTTTAAGTAAACTTCACTCTCTCTTTGTTTGTGCATTTTACTTAAAGGTGTACTCAGTAACATTTTTGGAAGTTTCAATTGGAGTTACACTGACACCTGGTGGCCTGGATGCAGCATCATTTAAAATCAATAGTTTTCAGTTTCAGATGCTGCTGTAGAAATGTAGTATTCCCAGTCAGACATGATTACTTTAATCAATGGGTGAAAGTGTCAAATAACAGGACAGTTACTGAGATTAAGCGAGTAGTAATCGGCTGGTCATGTGATTCAAACATGGCAGCCCCCATGTGTGGACCCTCTCCATGTAGAATAAAACGGCTTTTTTAAGGTTACAGACATGACTGGAGTCTTCATTTTAATGTGAGTGCTCGTGATGTTTCTACATACATTACAAAATTACAATTAATTTCTTATGGAGTAAAAGCTTTTTAAAGAGGAAAAAACTACGGTGTGCACCTTTAAGCAATGTAGCACGAATAAAGCCAAGCTTTTAAAAATGAGCTAGTATTTCATACTTTGTTTTGAACAATATCACATGACACACCTATCACAGAGAAGTAAGATTTACCAAACCTAACAACGTAATCAACAATAAAAATTATATAAATAAACTTGCAAATTGTGAAACAATGCAAGCTCATTAAATATTCAAGCCAGGTGCATGCTGGGAACACCAAGTAAAATGTAATTATTTAATTTACATGTGAAATTTACTCAAATTAAAGCTAGAGCATTAACTTTTACATGTTTGAATTAAGTACAGATATAGAATTTACTTAATATTTTCAAGTTCACTTTTAAACTAACTTTTTCAATGTAGAAAGTACTTTTTCTGCAATATTTACTTCACCACAAAATCATTTTTCTCAGTGTTGTAAAACATTTCACAAAAAGTAGTCCGGAAGGTTTAAATTGCTAAAACAATGTATAGCTTCTGTTCAAAATGAAGAAAAAACTGTAAATACTAATAGTTCTCTCAAATTGGAAAAAAAAGAGAAAAAAAAGAAGAAAGTTTACTTAATTTAAGCTTTAATTTTTGATTAAGTGACGTTACTCTCAACCCTAAAGTTGTCATCAATAAAAATATTTAAATGGTCCTAATTAAACAGTACTTGAAATGTCACATTTTGGAATCATAAAAAGTGTATATATAGATTTCATTCTTATGATTATTGTGGTTGTTTTGTTTTAGCTAGTTGATAACATTTTGATAGTGATTTGTGTGAAGTCACCAATAGAGAATCCTATGTTCCATATGACTAGCCGAGTTTCCAGTCATAATTTCCCTTATAATGTAAAAGACATGCTTTATGTAACATATTTGTGTGTTCCTGTTTCATGTTTAGATTCATGTTCATGTTTTCAAGTCTTTCAATGAAAATTAGTTCACATCCTTGTCTAGTCATGTGATATCCTATTTTCCTCATGTTCATGTGTCTTGTTCTCATTGGTTTAGTGTCTTTTTAACTTGCAGTCTTGTCTTTTCATTGGTTCATGTTTTAGTACTCTTGTTATTAAGTCTTGCCATTGGTTGTCCTTGCCATGTGTTACTCTTGTCCAGGTATTACAACCCTAATGTTCTCTAGTCCTTTGTCAAGTATTGTAGTTGTAACATCGTATTGTTGTTTGCCACATAGCTAAGTCAACGTGTTGTCTGGTTTATATTCTTCTTTATGCTCATGTTCATATTTAAGTTAATGTTTCACGTCTTGGAGGAATTTCAAGTTTGGATGCCACGTAGTAAATTAAGACTGCACTAGGTTTCTGCACATTGTTTCGTCATTGTCTTCAGTCTATCTCTTGTTCCTACTTCTGCCTGCCCGAACGTTACAGAATACTTGACCGCAGTTATGAACCCATCAGTCAAACTCTTGCATCTACGTCAAGGGGATCGTTCCCTTGAGGATTATGTTTCTGATTTTTGTGGACTGTGGTTACCTTGGAAATTTGAATGATGCTGCCCTCAAAGATTTCTTTCGTTGTGGTTTAAATGAATCTGTGTTCCCTGATGCGCGGGGGCAAAATTCCTTGGACTCTGCAGCAATACATCGACTATGTCCTGTGCCTCGCCGTCCCCGAGCTAGTGCCTGAAGCCTCGGCCATCCTCGAGCCAGCGCCTGAAGCCTCGGCCATCCTCGAGCCAGCGCCTGAAGCCTCGGCCGTCCCCGAGCCAGCGCCTGAAGTCTCGGCCGTCCCCGAGCTAGTGTCAGAAGCCTCGGCCATTCCCGTAGCAGTTATTCTGGCTGTCCAGAAGAGGAGGAGACGGGTCCCTGCTCAGCTGCCAGCGCTCACGGCCACGGAGGCCGTCGACGAGCCTGTCCTGTTCCCCGTGGCCAACGACCAGTCTGTTGCTCAGTCCAGTGGCCAGAACACATCAGAAACCAGCAACCAGTCTGTTGCTCAGATTGTTAATTTCACAGCAGCAGCCCACTTCCAGTATGACCCCTGGCCAGCGGCCGCTGCCCAGTCTGTCCAGTTCCCAGCGGTTACTGTCCAGTCCGAAGAGGCCACCACCCTGCCTGTTCTCCTACAGTTCCAAGCAGCTGCCGTCCAGTCCCAGTTGACTGCTGCCTTGCCTGGTCTCCTACAATTTCCAGCGTTCGGCGCTTCATCTGCCTAGCCTGCCGTGGCTTCCCACCAATCTGTCTGGCCGGTCCTCTGTCTGACCAGGCTATACTCAAACCACATCTTAGTCCCTGTTGGTTCCCTGGGCCTGCTTCCTTGTCTGCCTGGTCTGCCATTTCACTAGATTTGTTCAGTCTCCCTAGCCATCTGCCCTGTCGGGATTGGTTCTCTGGCCGCCCACCAGATCTGTCCTGGTCCCCTGGCCCTTTCTTTAGGCCATCTCCCAGGCCGCCGGACCCCGCTCCCTTCCTGGAGCCATCCACACCAGTCTCTGGGCCCTTCGCCTGCTCCGTCATGGCCTTCTGTAGTCATGCCTGGTCTGCCATGGTTTACCATGGTTCCGCCGGATCCCTTGTGGCCTGCAGCACCACCTAGTTCCCCCCTACATAGGCCCCTCGTGAACTTTTGTTTCTTGTTTATTTTTGGGCATTGGGATGGGTGTGTATGTAACGTATTTGTATGTTCTTGTTTCATGTTTAGATTCATGTTTTCAGGTCTTTTATTGTGAAATTAATTCACTTGTCTAGTCATGTTATCCTGTTTCCCTCATGTTCTTGTGTCTTGTTCTCATTGGTTTATTGTCTTGTCATCAGTCTGAACTTTTCATTATTTCATGTTTTAGAAGTCTTGTTATTAAGTCTTGTCATTGGTTGTCTTTGTCATGTGCTGCCTTTTTTTCCAGGCATTTATAACCCTAATGTTCTCTAGTCCTTTTGTAGCGTATTGTAGGTGTAACATTGTGCTGTTGTTTGCCACAGTCAAGCCAAGGTATAGTCTAGTAGTTTATGTTCTGCTTAATGTTCATGTTGAAGTTAATGTTTCACATCTAGGAGGAATTTCACATTTGGATGCCACTTTGTAAATAAAGAATGCACTTGAGTTCTGCACATCACAGTTTCATCGCAGACTTAAGACAATCCCTTGTTTCTGCTCCTATCTGCCCAAATGTTACTCTATAACTACACTTAAATAAAAACAATGATACTTTAATCACAGATTAGTTAAGTTTACTTGGCCTTGTTACTTTTACACTTAACTAGTTAACCTTACTTAAAACAATTACTTTGATTTACTTCAACCAATTAAGTATGTTTATTAAACAAGTTTATTTGATTTCTGGCTTTCAAATGTGAACTGAACATGTTCATAGTTAATGTGATGAATTACACCTGTTATAGATCTGCACACAAAAAAGCACCTTGGTTGGTTCAAAGTAATTGCAAAAATGACTGAAGTTTTAGGATCATTTGTGTGCAGATTTAGTTAATTCATCAAGTATTGAAATATTATATTATACAGCATTATACTGTATAATATTAGGTGTGTGAGTGTGTCTGGCTCACAATTGCTCTTCTGCACTCTCAAAAATAATAATAATACAAAAATAGTCTTCAATTTTTTTTTTTGCAGCACTTTACTGTAGGTTCAGCAAAGAATTCTTTTCAAATTAAGAACCATTTTTACAATTGGTTATGTTCATTGTGGGTTGTTCAGATCAGTGTTCTGGTTCTTTAAAGCACCAGTGCATTGATTTGTTCTTTGGAAAACTTTCTTTGAGGAACTTAAAGGGTTTCTCCAGTGTCTTCATGCTGTGGAACACTTTTAGTTCCGAAACTAACCATTTCACCTACTGAGCATCAACCTATTGAGTCTGCTGAGCATCAACATAGTAAGGCTAACCTAGAATACAAATGACTACTAATTAATATACAACCAACCATGCATTTAATTAGGACATGAAAGGCTGAGCTCAGCACTTTTAGAGAAGTTTTTTGTATATCTCTTGAGCAAGACTTTTTGCAGCTCATCCAACAGTGCTTGGCTCCTCTTCCATGACTGTTTTTTGTTATTGTTCATTCTCTTGGAATTAGCTGAAACAATTTTTAGTCCTGGCATCTGGTCCTAAGGTTTTTGTATTGCTTAAATAAAAGCTCTGTTTTTTTATTGTAAAAACAGCCTTAAGTGCCCACAATGCACTCTGGCCAGCATGCCACATTACACCACTCTCACATGTAAACACAGCTCGGATGTATCATAGCAACCTGCTAAATTCAAAGAGAGATGTGTAAATGAGTTCCAGCAAACACACACGCACACACACACTTGCAGCTGGCTAGACGACAGCTGACAACATGATTATACAGGCTTTAAACCACCATTTACACACAACTGGAGGAGAAACTAGTTTGAGACACTGTCTAACCCAATAATCTTTGGGATCTTTTTTTTCCCTTGCTCTGTCTGTGGTTTTTCCTTGATACCCCTTTTCACATTTGCACTTTTTTATTATCTATGAAATAGTAGGTGCTATTTTTGCTTGAGAATCTCGGCCTGGTCCTAGCCTCCATAATATTCATATTATTGATCAACAAATAATTTTACTTCTAAATATGTAGTTACAGCTTTGCAAATAGTGCCAACATTTATGTGTAACTAAATGTACTGGGTAGTAACAAATTACTTGTAATTTGGATTACATGATCTGGATTTTAAAAAATCAAGTACTTGTAATTGGATTACAGTATATTTCAGAAAGTATAATCAGATTACAGTTACTTTTATGGATTACATGATAAAATTCTTGGTTGGCAGAAAAAGATGGCAGTAAATTAAGGCCACACCTTCTCATGAATAATTGTGAGGATATATAATCATACATCTCTACATCATCTCTAGATACATATAACGGGATTACATATTTAAAATACAAACCTTGTGTAAATTGTCATCTTTACGCTCAGCTAAAATGCTCTTTCTATCCATTTTACAAGCACGTTACCAGGTACGATCATAATTTTATCAAGAAAATTCACGTCTGTTCATAATTTCTTTTTTCTAGTAAGGACTTTGATATTATGGCAACAATTCAACAATCAACAGATATTCAGTAGAAAATGTATTCAGACTTCACAAAATAAGAAGTTACAAAACGTCTCGGTTACGTATGTAACGTCCGTTCCCTGATGGAGGGAACGAGACATCGTGTCGAAGAAGCGACACTAGGGGTCTCTCTTGAGCGCCGAAAGATGCCTCTGATCTATGAAAAAAGGCCAATGAGAGTTGGCGAACAGTATTTGTATACCCCGCCCCCAGACATACGGGTATAAAGGCGAGGGAAATACGCTCGTTCATTCAGGATTTTTCTGAGGAGCCGGGAGTGTTCCGGGCACCTCAGCAGCTCAGCTCAGCGACGTGGCTGGGAAGACACGACGTCTCGTTCCCTCCATCAGGGAACGGAGGTTACATACGTAACCGAGATGTTCCCCGTCTGTCGCTCAAGAAGCGACACTAGGGGTCCACTTCAAAACTCGCCATGCGCTGAGCCATGTACGTGTACTGCTGACACAGAAGCGGGCAGGTATCCTGCGTGCACAAGCAACCAACTGTGTTCAGGCTGCACGTACTCTTCCCCAATGCCCCCCCAAAAAAGTCGTCAGAATCCTTTTGGTTACCCTAAGGGGGAACAAGGTGACGCTCCCAACTAGGGAACGGGCCAAGCCTGGCTGGGCCTCTTTTCTCTCTATGTTTTCTCGGCATAGAGCAAGAGCAGCCGGGGCCCTTACCGCATCGGGGGAAGGGGGTCTTACCCGAATTCCTATAATTTCAGGGGGAAAGACCCTGCGGAGGCCACACCCACCCGAAAGGGGAGGTAGAGGTGGCAAGATACATCACATGGCCTCTTGGGTCACATGTGGGAAGAATGACGCGGTAGTAGATCCAACCTCGTAGAGGGGGGAGTTGCTACAACACAGTGACCGGAGGGCAGCGAAGGACTGCCTAAGGGAGACGCGGGTCAGCTCGTAAGGTGACTGTACCGTGGAAGTACACACAGGAGGAGTCCGTGTAGGAGGCCTAACCTGTGGAGCACCTATTCCAGTAGGGGTAGCCTGGGGTACCCGTAGTGGACTGGGCCGGCAAGTTCCTCCGCTGAACTGTTGCGGACCCAAAAGGGCTAGGGAGGAATCGACCAGGAGCAGAGAAGGGGTCTCCTGGGAAAAAAAGCGCGCTGTTCTATATCGACAGAGGGAAAGGGCGCTGGACACAAGCGATTCACTCGGTCAGACTGTGGACGTGTACCGAGTTCTACGGGCTCGGACCTGAGAAAACACGGGACAAGACTGACTCAACCCTGAGATTGTAAAATCTCGCAAAGGTATTAGGTGTTGCCCAGCCCGCAGCTCTGCAGATGTCTGCTAGGGAGGTGCCCCTAGCCAGTGCCCATGAGGACGCCACACTCCTGGTGGAGTGGGCTCGGACCAGTAGAGGGGGGGGCATGGCCTGGGTGTGACAGGCCAACTGAATGGCATCCACGACCCATTGGGACAGCCTCTGTTTGGAGACAGCTTTCCCTTTCTGCTGTCCCCCGAAGCAGACAAAGAGCTGCTCAGAGCACCTGAAGCTCTGGGTGCGTTGCAGGTAGGTGCGCAAAGCATGTACCGGACACAGTAATGAGAGGGCTGGGTCTGCCTCCTCCCAGGGCAGTGCTTGTAGGTTCACTACCTGATCTCTGAAGGGCGTGGTAGGAACCTTGGGCACATAGCCCGGTCAAGGTCTTAGGATCACATGAGTGTCTGCCGGACCGAACTCCAGGCAAGTGTCGTTAGTAGTGAACGCTTGCAGGTCCCCAACCCTCTTGATGGAGGCGAGCGCATTCAGCAGGGCCGTCTTAAGAGAGAGGGCCCTGAGTCCAGCTGATTCTAGCAGCTCAAAAGGGGATCTCTGAAGACCGGTGAGGACCACCGAGAGATCCCAGGAGGGGAACAGGTTTAGCCGGGGAGGGTTCAACCTCCGGGAACCTCTTAGGAACCTTACAATTAAGTTGTGTTTGCCCAGAGACTTGCCGTCTACTGGGTCGTGGTAAGCTGCAATAGTGGCAACATACACCTTCAAGGTAGAAGGGGACAGCCTCCCCTCCACCTCTCCTGTAGGACCGACCTAACTGCGCACCTCTATGGGTCTTCTGCCCTGGAAGAACATCAATTCACGAACAGACGCCATTTCAGGGCGTAGAGTTGCCTGGTAGAAGGGGCTCTGGCTTGATTGATCGTGGCTACGACCGTGGGTGGTAGACCAGCTAGATCTCCAGACGTGGAGTTTCCAACGGTCTGGGTGTGGATGCCAGAGCGTGCCCCGTCCCTGAGAGAGAAGGTCCTTCCTCAGGGGAATTCGCCAGGTAGGGGCTGTCGTGAGGAGTATGAGGTCCGAGAACCAGGCGGGCCAGTAAGTAGCCACGAGAGTGACTTGCTCCTCTTCCTCCCTGACCTTGCACAGCACCTGTGCAAGAAGGCTCACTGGGGGGAAAGCGTACTTGCGCAGCCCCACCGGCCAGCTGTGTGCAAGTGCATTGCCCCGAGGGGAGCCTCTGAGCAGACGTACCAGAGCGGGCAGTGGGAGGTCTCTCGGGAGGCAAACAGGTCTACCTGGGCCTTGCCAAACCGTTCCCAAATCAGCTGAACCAAGTGGGAGTGGAGCCAGGCAAGCATTGTCGTGACAGCGCGTCCGCTATCACATTGAGGTTGCCGGGGATGTGAGTAGCGCGCAGCGACTTGAGACTTGGCTCCAGAGGAGGAGACGATGGGTGAGTTGTGACATGTGGCGGGAGCGTACGCCGCCATGGCGATTTATGTACGCGACCGCAGTGGTGCTGTCCGACCTGACTAGGATATGTTCGTCCCGAATTAACGGGAAAAACTTCCGCAGGGCCAAAAGGACGGTCAACAACTCGAGGCAGTTGATGTGCCAATGCAGCTGGGTCCCTTTACAATGGCCTGAGGCTGCGTGCCCATTGCAAACGGTGCCCCAACCCGATCTGGAAGCGTCGGTTGTGACCAGGACACATCGGGACACCTGCTGTAGTCTGTCCAGGGTTTGAATGTTTGGTGGCAGGCGGGGGTGATTGTCACATGATGCGTGCCATGGCGCCATGCTCGTCTCGGGACTCGGGTCTGAAGCCAGTGCTGAAGCGGTCTCATATGCATCAACCCCAGCAGCGCAACCGCCGTGGAGGACGCCATATGCCCCAGGAGCCTCTGGAAAAGTTTTAAGGGGACCGCTGTGCCCGGCCTGAAGGCGGCGAGGCACTTCAACACTGACTGGGCACGCTCATTGGTGAGCCGTGCCGACATTGAGACCGAGTATAACTTTGCCGACATTGAGACCGAGAAAAGAGATGCTCTGGACTGGAGTAAGCTTGCTCTTTTCCCAGTTGACCTGAAGCCCCAAACTGCTGAGGTGCCGGAGCACCTGGTCTCTGTGGGCGCATAGTAACTCTCGATAGTGGGCCAGAATAAGCCAGTCGTCAAGGTAATTTAGTATGCGAATGCCGGCTTCTCGGAGCGGGGCAAGAGCTGCCTCTGCGACTTTCATGAAGACGCGAGGGGACAGAGACAGGCCGAAGGGGAGGACTTTGTACTGATACGCCTGGCCCTCGAATGCAAACCGCAGGAAGGGACGGTGTCAGGGCAGGATGGAGACGTGGAAGTACGCGTCCTTCAGGTCTACCGCTGCGAACCAATCTAGGTTCCGGACGCAGGTTAAGATGTGCTTCTGCGTGAGCATTTTGAATGGGAGTTTGTGCAATGCTCGGTTGAGAACTCGCAGGTCCAAGATTGGTCGTAAGCCGCCGCCTTTCTTGGGTACGATGAAGTAAGGGCTGTAGAAACTCTTCTTCATCTCGGTTGGAGGGACAGGCTCTATCGCGTCTTTGGCCAGAAGAGTAGCGATTTCCGCGTGCAGAGACGTGTTGGCCGTGTACTGCGGAAGAGCGGACGCCCATGAAGGGGGGCGGAGGCCTGGCAAACTGAATTGCGTAACCGAGTCGGATGGTCCGGGCCAGCCAGCAAGACGGGTTGGGAAGTGAAAGCCACACTTCCAACCTCTGTGCTAGGGGCCTCAAAGGGACAGTTAATTTTGACATACCCGGCGGCGCTTCGCAGCGGGGCGGAGCAGGTAGGGCAGCGTTGGGCGGCAACAGGGCGACCCGCTGCTGGGGTGCTGAGAAAAGACTCAAAGCACTTACCTTGCTCTGCACACCCGGAAGGGGGCGGTTTGCAACTGAGGAGGAGGTCCAGGGTAGGCGTCCTCTGGACTTGTCAGGACCGGCCGGCCAGGGAACAGTCGTGGGGCTGGAGACGGGTGGTCCGTGTCCAGGGAGCCGGGACTGTTGAGATCTAGAGGCAAAGTGCCGTGAGAACAGCATTTGGGGGCCAGGTGACCCAGAGACATAGGAAATAGCTCTTTTATTGAGAATGTGGTTGCCGCAACCCCATCTAAGGGGGGGCAGCAAATGAAATTGTTTAGAAACAAAAGATTCTCCTCCCGGCCCTCCACCGGGGGACGGAGCGGTCTTACCACCTCCGGAGCTAACGCTGGGTCGTCCATCTCAGGAGCGCCTGGGAGCCTTACGGGTCCTCGAGGTGGTCCGAGCGACGGAGGGGGGGGGGGGGGGGGGGGTGGCGTCTGCTTCCTGCGGTGAGCTCGACGCTGGGGCTGAGAGCTTGGCCCGGGTTGAGGCGGAGCAGATTTCTTGGCCCCAGGGGGACGCTCTCAGCGAGCAGACGGGGCAGTGGCCTTGGTGGCAGATTTGCGGCGAGGCAGGATGTGAGAGATGGCCTCCGTCTGCTTTTTCACCGTGGAGAACTGCTGGGCGAAGTCCTCGACAGTGTCGCCAAAGAGGCCAAGCTTGGAGACAGGGGCGTCGAGGAAGCGAACTTTGTCGTCCTCACGCATCTCGGCCAGGTTGAGCCAAATATGACGTTCCTGGACCACAAGGGTGGCCATCGCCTGTCCGAGTGCCTGCGCGGTGACCTTTGTGGCTCTGAGGGCGAGGTCGGTTGCTGAGCCTAGTTCCTGCAGCACATCGGGGTCAGGGCTACCCTCGTGCAGATCCCTGAGCGCCTTGGCCTAGTGGACTTGCAGGATGGCCATGGCGTGCAAGGCGGTAGCGGCCTGTCCCGTGGCGCTGTAGGCTTTGGAGTTCAACGAGGATGACGTCCTACAGGACTTGGAAGGGGGTACAGGACGCCCGCGCCAGGTGGTAGGGTCACCGGGACAAAGATTGAGCGCAACCGCCCTATCCACCTGGGGAATCGCCGTGTACCTGTGGGCCGCCCTGCCGTCGAGGGTAGCGAGAGCGGACGAGCAGGGCTTTCGATGAATGGAGAGCGGTGCTTTCCATGAAGACGTCAGCTCGTCATGCACCTCCGGGGAAAAACGGGACCGGGGGGGGGGGGGCGTGGCTGTGAGTGGCGCCCAGACCCCAGGAACCAGTCATCCAACCGAGACGGGTGTGGGGAGGATGGAGGGTTCCAATCCAGCCCCACCCCGACAGCGGTCCGGGCAAGCATGTCAGACATCTGCGCGTCAGCCTCAGCCTGGGCGTGCTGGCCCGAAGGCGGCAGCCCAGTGGAGGAGTCAGCGTCAGATGCCGCGTTCTCTGATGGAGCGGCGAGCTCATCCACCTCAAGCTCCAGAGGATAGGCAGACCGGCCCGGAGGCGAGTCGCCGTTACCTCGAGGCTGGACAGAGGTCAACGAGCGTGTCGGGGGGCAGGTGGGCCGAGGGGGCATACCCGGCGGAACTGCACCCGCTACCTTCCCCAAATCGCCTCCATTGCCAACCGAATCGTCCTCAATCCCATGGGAAGAAGCACTCTACCGCATCCAGGAACTACACAGGGGTTGAATGGCATCTTTATAAAGACGCGTCCTGAAAATTATTGCTCTTTTTAATATAAACTCTTTTAACTTTGCGCTGTCGAAGCGCCCAGGGGCAAACTGCACGCCGGCAGAGATGAGAAAAGCCACTGGAGTGCGGTGTAAATCCAACAGGAAAGCAGAGCGTTCAGAAGCAGGATCAGTTGTGATATTCGCAGCTGGCTGCATACACACGACCATCGGCTCCGAAGAAAATTACTGAATGAACGAGCGTATTTCCCTCGCCTTTATACCGGTATGTCCGGGGCGTGGTATGCAAATACTGTTCGCCAACTCTCATTGGCCTTTTTTCATAGATCAGAGGCATCTTTCGGCGCTCAAGAGAGACCCCGAGTGTCGCTTCTTCGACACGACGTCGAAGTGAGCGACAGACGGGGAATATACTGTAACAACAAATTCAACAATAAAAACTGTATAAATAAACTTGCAAGCTTGTTAATTAATCAAACCTGGTGCATGCTGGGAACAGGTTTTATTTATTTATTTAATTGTTTTAATCCCATCACAGTAAGTTTAGAATGTACATACTTGTCATTTCAATACATTACTGAGGCTACGTCCACATTACACATCCGGATACATTTGAAAGTGGCATTTTTATTTTCGATACACTCTCCATCCACAAGCATTTACAAAAAGTTTCTCGTCCACACTCAAACAAATGAAAACTCTTAAATCTTTTTTTTAAAGAATTTACGTCACTGCCAATACTTTTGGCCATGGCTGTACAACAGTTCATTGAACAAGTAAATGTAAAAAAAATTTGGAAAAAGTGAGTACGGTCATAAAAATGCATGTGCATGGAACTGCTTTCTACTATTACTACTCTGTAGCATCAGCCAGAAGGCAACAGTTCAAAAAGGTATTGGGCTGGGTGAGTGGGGTCCAGAGTGATTTTTACAGCCCTTATCCTCACTCTAGATGTGTACATTTCTTGAAGAGGGGGGGGGGGGGGGGTCAGGGGGCAACCAATAATCCTCTCAGCAGTCCGATCTGTCCTTTGTGGTCTTCTGATGTCTGATTTCATAGCTGCTCCAAACCAGACAGTTATTGAAGTGCAGAGGACAGAGTCAATGTCTGCTGAGTAGGACTGTATCAGCAGTGCCTGTGGCAGGTTGAACTTCCTCAGCTGGTGAAGGAAGTGCAACCTCTGCTGGGTCTTTTTCACAATGGAGTCAATGTGGGTCTCCCACTTCGGGTCCTGTGAGATGGTAGAGCCCAGGAACCAGAATGACTCCACTGCTGCCACAGTGCCGTTCAGAATAGTGAGCGGGGTGATGTTGGGGCGTTCCTCCTAAAGTCCACAATCATCTCCGACCTTTTAAGCATGTTCAGCTTCAGGTTGTTTTGACTGCACCAGTGAGCCAGCCATTTAACCTCCCTTTGAAGGATTTAATGTGAAGATTGTACAACGTAACATTTATCTTTAACAACGCTATCAAATTAATATCAGGCAAAACAACACTGCTGCAACATGGGCTGCTGTCTTGATTGTTTTGGTTTGAATGGATCACATGACTACATCAAATGACAACAAATACATCATCGTTTTCAGATATTTCTGTTTTCACTGTCCACACTACAATGCAAAGCACAAAAGCTCTTCAAAAACGACATCTCAGTATGTCGACGGAAGGCCAAAACCAAGAAAAAAATGTAGTTGCAGTTTCAAATTAAAACGCATTAGTGTGGATGTGGCCTGGGTAAACTCTGGTAATATCACTCAGATTCGATGTGCCTTGTAATTACTCACACGTTATAATAATAAGAATAGAGTATAGGTCCTGTATTAATAGCCCATGGCATTTATCTTTCAAAACATGTTTTGTGCCATCCCTGTTATTACTTTAAAAATGTTTTGGGGTTAAAGGTCAGTGCAAAAATGTGTTTTAACTGCTTAAAGCTAAGAGTAATATTTGTTCCTGTATAAATCATTATGATTATTTAATGAGTTGAACTATTAAGCTTGATGTGGCCAATTTTTCATGATCTATTTTCCTTTCTCTCTGTATTACTCAAGCTAATGGAACAGGCTCCAGTAGTCAGCTTTCTACACCCATCTCTAAGCAGTCTCCCATATCGACCCCGACCAGTCCCGGCAACGCCCGCAAACAGAAGGTAACCTTCTTCCAATTTACACCATTCTTCTTCCTCTCTTTGGATATGATCGAAATGGCATGCAACCATGCTACGTGTTCTATTTTTGCACATTATGCATACCTTGACCTTGTCCCAAATGGCACCCTAAGCCCTTGCAATCCTTCTCAGAGTCCACACATTGGCAACTGCCACATAGAGTGTCAGAAAGTGGTCCACTGTGAAGCTTGCATCATTGCAGGCTTGGCTGAAGTATGCATTGAGGGCACAATGTGGCCTGCCACAAGGGAGGCGATGATTAGCACACATTTGAAACCACTAGGCTCTGTCCCATTTACCCCTGCATGATGAAATCCTACAGGCGAAGAACCCACATAATTACTTGTTAAGAAGCCTATTTTTTATGCTGCTTCTACATACTTCTCTGGGAGAGTGAAGTAATAAAGAAACTCACTGCTAAAATGACTTGCTTGTCCACTGTGAATAAGTGTAGCTATGTACGAAACACTGCCCACAGAAGTCACTGCTTAACCAGCAAAACTTCCTATTGGTCAACACTGCGAATTTTAGTGTCAAAGTTTACCAAACTTGAACCCTACTTGGAATTCAAATAGGGAAATTTATTTGCCACCAGAAGTCCATCAGGCAAAATTACTGAGTACATGGATTCCCACTGAGCTGTCTGTATTTCACTCTCTGTATTTCTGCAATGAGTGTATCAAAGCACTTGCAAGGACTTTTTTCTCTTTTATGTTCAAATATATGTTTTACATTTTAACTGTGCAGACCTGCTTTCTTAATGGAAAAACTCTAAAAATTCTCCCTCGGTGGCACTTTCTGCAACTCATCATTTGGAGAGCAAATAATGCTTGAAGCTGCCATTGCGCTGTTGATTTATTTGTAATGTAAATGTACACAAAATTGGATATTGACTATTTTTATTTCCAAGAAGGTAACTGGGTGCCACTAGCTGAATTAGGCATGCATCATAGTGAGGTCATGTGACAATAAAGAATATAACTGTTTGAAACATTTACTCATTCAATACTAGTTTTTTTATATGGTACGCAGTATAACTTATAAACAGCGCAATATGGAATAAGCAGTACGAATCATGAACGCAGATTCACGATTGCTGTAACAAAGCGGATTGCCACAGTCTGCTGGCTGATTAATATTGTGGAGGATGAGAGTTAAAGAGATTTAATGTCCATTAAAATTAATATGTGGGGACTAGTACCCACTTAGACTTTGGGAAACGTTTAACGTTACTTGACTATTTTAGTGCATTTCTATCTTAATACTGTGTAAGGCTTCGTTTGGAAAATAAAGCATTTTATTGTTACATATTGTTTTGTTTTCTTTTATAAGAAGGAAAAAATGCATTTTGACAGGAAAAGAAGTATATTCAGAGAAAAATTTCAGCATTTTCAAAATTTGCAATTAATTGCGATCAACTATGAAAAATTATGTTATTAATTGCGATTCAAATTTTTAATCTAATGACAGCACTACTAAATACACTAAAGCCACTTCATCAGCACAGTTCTCTGTCCCAAGAACGGATAGCTAATTGCGCTAAGAAATGTGTGTTCAGGTGGAAATGCTACTGGAACCGTTGATCACCGTACTTAGAACCGTTCGGCACAATCGTGGAAAAGCGTCTAAGTATTCCATTCTGAACAAAGCCATACTTTTAACACTTTACTATCTTTCCTACCTGTCTTTCTCATGAAACAATCACATTAATCAAATTTTATTCAAATATTGCTTCCCCAAGTTAATGGGTTGGAAACTATGAAAACATCCTCATTTCCTCATTTCACCCATTTCTGTTTCCTCTAGGATCTGTACTTGCCTCTGTTTATGGAAGATGATGATTCACAGGGGGAGTCCATGTAGACTCTTTCCGCTTTGCCCTTCAATCAATATGAAATCCCATCACAGAGATATCGCTGTTGCTCTCTATCTTGGAAACATCAACATCGCCACCCTAGAGTCCTGGATGACTGCACGCATCACCTTTGCAGCCTTTAATCTCTGATGCTTTGCAGCGATGGTCAGCGCACTATTTGCTGCTTGAGAATTTGCTGCATCCATTTTCCGTGTTTTTTCCTGTTTTGATAATAGATTTGTAGTGACTGACGAAAACGTTAAGTATATGCGGGGCATATGCTGCAGTTTACACGTGTATTTTGACAACAACAACCCAGTTTGTACATGTGATATACTGTTAAAATTCATTTTATATATATGAGAAATTTGAGAAGAACGTTAATGTTAAGACGCAGATCAGATCTTTCAACATTCAGCCATTTTTTTAAATGAATAATTTTACATTTTTCATACTGACTTTTTTTTAAAAAGCTTGGTCTTGTAAATTCCAAGCAGCAAATAGATGTTTTTACAAGGGTGTGATAATATGACTTATACAAAAAAATTAATAATAAAAAAATAATAAAAAAAGTAAAAAGAAAAAAAAATAATAAAGAAAAATATTTGTTGCACCATTAATACTTTTTATTAATATTTTTTGTAACTCTATCGCTCTCTCTCTCTCCCTCTCTCTCTCTGTGCAATGGTTTATTGTGAAATAGTATTTTAAAAGCCCTAAGAAGTTGAATTACTATTTCAGAGCTACAGAACTCACACACATCCTCCATATCACTGTAAATAATATGTACAGCCTCAAAACACACACATCTATGTTTTTGCATTATGGTAATATTTTTAAGACATAGATGTAATGTTATATGCCCATGGCTCTGAAGGTGCCCATTGGAAATTAAGAGGGGGGCCAAAAGCCATATAATCAGATCCTTTTACTTTCAAAAGCAATCACATTAAGGTTTGGAATGATAAAATGTAAAACACACACACACACACACACACACACACACGCACACACACACACACACTTGGATTTATTTTCTGGTTGAAGGGACTGGTTCAAGGAAAAGTTCACCCAAAAATGACAATTATGTTATTATTTAATCACTCTTATGTAATTCCAAACCCGTATGTCTTCCATGGAACACAAAAGGAGACATTTTTGCAGAATGTTCACATCGCTCTAATCCGTACAATAAAAGTGAATGGGGACTGGGGCTGTCAAGCTCCAAAAATGACAAAAAGACCTAAGAAAAGGAGTATAATAGTTGTCCATATGACTCATGCACTATATTCAAAGTCTTCTGAAGCCATAAGATAGCTTTCTGTGAGGAGCATACTGATATTTAAGCCATTTTCATTGAAAATCTTCCCTTTAGCCGTAGCTCTCAAGTCTTCTTCGTATATGAGTGGCCAGTTTTGACATCAGTGGCATCAAATATCATTGGTTTCATGCAAATTGTATGACTAATCCTCATTTTTGGGTGAACAATATCTTTAAAATTGAAAATGTCATGTTAAGCACTGTTCTTTTTTAGAAAGCCAAAGGTATGTTGCATAGAGGGAGGTTGAAAACCCTAATTTTCTCTTCCCCATCGGTGGTGTATGTATGGGAATGTTTTATTCAAGGCTCTCATTTGAAAATAAACATTTTAGAAATCCAGATTCAAATGTGCCACAATTTCACCATGAAGTTCCTTTGTCAATGTACTGTATGGTAGCATAAATTCAGTCATATTTCAGTTACACTCTCAGAGAGCACTGTGACGTAATCGTGAAATCTGTTGCTCATCTCTATGACAGACATGAAAACTAGTGCAACAAAACTGCAACCCCTTTGACTAATCTTTTTACGACTTTTCTCTCATTTTCAACTGAATATTCTAGAACTGTAAATGATCATTTTTCACCTCCCATTGTGCCTTTTTTAAATCATCCTTGTCTTTATGAGAGAAAAAAAGAAAACTACAAGAAAAGTCAACTCTCATTTGTCAAATGTTTAACTTCTTGTAAATCTTGCTCTCTTTTTACATGGTTTGAAATGAAGTGGGGATTAAAACTAACTAGAACAATCTGTAAGTTGTTACTGCTAGTTTGCAACACTGTTTTTAGTAGTTTACCAGGGTAATTCTTCTGACATGGTGCAGATGCTCTCTTTGCTCCTGTAGTGCTGTAAACACATGTACTGATATTTTTGGGCTTGGGAACATAAAAAAATCCGACATCCTCTGTGATGATCATGTACTTTCTGCTGTATCATTGTGACTTGTTTTGGTGATGTCATTCTGTGTATTAAACTTCTCTCTTTACTATTAAAACAAGATGCTATTCCACAGCCTGTTTTGACTGTAATAATGCTCTTGAATGTTTTTGTTGTTGTTGTTGTTATTTTTTGTTTCGTTTCTTTCAGACATTTTGCTTCACCAATTAACCCAAAGCATCATGATCCTACTGTTTTTTCACATTATTTACAATCATGGCTTAATTTCTACAATATGGATATGTCTACTGTGAAAGAATGTTCTAGGTTCAATAAAAATTAAGCTCGCCTGTGTTGTTGATTACCAACTAATTTTTTACTCATCCCTTAGTTTAGTAAAAAAAAAGTTTATAGTAATAAACAATGGAAGTCTATGGGCCATGGCATTGCTCAAAATAAATGTTAATATACACAGTTTCAGAAGTATAAGCAAACGACTAAAGAAAGATTCTTGAAAGATTAAGACACACGGCTGGCCTTTGTGAGCTCCGTGTGGACCTCTGGGAGAAATGGTGCGCTCTTGGTTTGTTGACGACAGTCGGTTTGCAAAAAAACATTCATCCAGGCGAGACTTTTCTGGTTCTTCTGTAGGGGACCACTCAAGATCGAGCTCCTCAACCATCCTCGCGAAGACGAGAAGATCCTCCTTATCAGTGGCGTGTGCATGCTCCTCAACGGGGTCGCACACCGGACGCGTCAGGCAGACGGCATAGCGTATCCTAAAATTGTTTTCTTTGAATCTACACACACCGAAAACAAAACGAAATAGTTTTTAGAGTATGATAAATGCTTATAGAAACAAAAAGAGAAACAAACCTCCCTGAGGTCCACTGATAATGTTAGTAAAGTTTTATTTCACCAAAACGGTCATCATTTTGTAATATATGATAATTTTTCAACTCCGCCTCTGACCATCTTTCTGAAAAGCTTGATTTTTCCCTCAACTCCTCCTTTAAATTTCAATGTAAACGCCCTCTGTTGTGATTGGCTCACAGCATGCAGCCCCTCATATTCACCCATTTTTGAAACTCAATCAGAAGAGAATAAATAAGCACCAAAACACAAATAATTTACATTTCACTGTTTACTCACAATGCACATCCAACACATTGCATCCGAATACTTTACAGTATTCATCTCAAGCACAACTGTTAACACTCACACCCTGTCTAGACCAGGCACTATAATCAATGATGCGGTCTTCCATGGAATCATCTGCTGCGGTGCGTCACTCCAACAGTTAGCAAACAGGTGTCCCGTTCCATTTTGCGCTGCCGATACTACTGCCAACAACACAAAGAAACATTACAGAAAGTTTGTTTCGATGTGCTGGTGTAGACAGCCTCAAGGATGTGCACAGCGTGTTAGCATAATAAACAATCATGGCATTTGAAATATTAATGAATGGAACTGTTTACTTACGTTTTTTTAATGGGTACAAAAGTGTTTTTAACTGTCCCATACCTTCAGTGACAATTCCTGAGGTGCACATCGCCGGAAACAAATCAAAACGGTCAAAGATGTTCTAGTGCGTGTATACATACACCAACAATTAAAAATAGCGCTGATAGGCAATAGAACAGTTTGTTGGGCAGTTAAAGGGATAAAAAAACAGGAGCCACAGCAGCTGATGAAACTTGTCAGAGTTGAAACTTGACACCGTGTCGTTTAAATGCGTGCCAGAGAGATGACAACAAAGACGTCTGTGTAGTACATGTTTGTATACAAAAATAGTTAAAAATAGTCCAGATATGTCCCCTTTAGTGTTCAGGAGTAGTGAGGCCACAGACAGTAGTCCTTTTGTCCTCTCTGTTTCCGTTTATGAGCCAAGTGAGCCCCACTGGGCGGGGCCATGGGAGCGCTGATTTTTTAAATAGGCATTGATGTTGTTATGCATTGACATCATCGACAATAAAAAATTGTCGACAAAAATTTTCATTGTCAAATAGTCGTTTGATCTCTTTTAACATAACATGAGATCACATTAAACTCTAATGATGACATGCGAGAGGAGCACAGCACCTCAGGCCTCACTGAGGAGAGGAAGAATTACACAGCTCACAGTCCAGATGCACTCTAAACCTTCCAAACAGCTCCAGGTGATGTAGATTGCAAAGTATGAGGGAATTATAATGCAAAAATACAAAATAAGTAAATACAAAAGCACTCTTGTTGTGGAATAAATGGAGCTGGAGCAAATCTTGCGTGTCGAGCGTCTTTAAAGGAAACACCCCAGCATTATATCTTATACCTCCTACACACTACACGACTTTCAAACACGTCGGATTGTGGTACCGTTCATATTACACAACAGTCTGTCTTGTCATGGAAGTCGTAGTGTTTTCAAATTACACAACGAATCGGTGACAGGGTGAACACATTACAAACCTTTCACTATTGATGAATTCCCGACTATTCTGCTGGACTCCAAATTACATTTCACAACAGAGTACATGCGAGAAGTGATATGGAAACTGACTTCCTCACTCGTCCATCACTACCCTTGAAGGTGGTCGCTGTAAACCTGTGCCCACAAAACGCCACCACCTGGTGGGATCAACCGGCAATCCCCTCCAAGGCCTGTAGGTTAACGTCATATCTGGAGACCAAGGCCTACAGTGTCACTGGACAGGCCGCCTCCGCCAAGGTGTTAAAAGATCTGCACCTGGGTCCTGATCCCTGCGCTCTGCGACCGACCTCGCCCTTCGGGCCATGAAGGTGACAGCGCATGCACCTGCGACCGACCTCGCCCTTGTGGTCCAGGAACGTCACCTGTGGCTGAATCTGGTCGAGATGCGGGACTTCGACAAGGCTCCCTTTCTCAACGCCCCCCATCTCCCAGATAGGCCTATTTGGCAATACCATTGAGGACTTCGCCCAGCAGTTCTCTGCGGTAAAGAAACATAAAGAATCCATTCAAAACTTTTTGCCCCTCTGTGGCTCAAGATCCCCCATCTGCTCGCCGAGGGCGTCACCCTGCGGTGGTGAAACCCCATGCAGCTCTGCCCCAGCCCAGGCCCAGCTCTTAGCCCCAGCGTAGAGCTCCCCGCAGGAGAACGACGCCCCAGTCTCACGATGGGGTTCAGATACAGCAGGTGTTCAGACACGTCGTAGTTACTACAGACGCCTCCCAATCATGCTGGGGCGCCATGTGCAACGGGCATGCAGCTGCTGGCTCCTGGATAGGGCCGCGGCTGGGTTGGCACATCAACTGCCTAGAGTTGCTGGCTAGCTAGTTGATCCGCTCAGACAACACAGAGACAGTAGCGTATATAAATCGCCAAGGCGCCGTTCGCTCTTGTTTCATGTCGCAACTCACCCGCCATCTCCTCTTTTGGAGTTGCACCCCCCCACATGACTAACCAAGTGAAAAATCCACTTATATTTAAGTTACATTCTCTTAAATCAGTCTAAATAGCTTATATGTTGCTTCTCAAGTAAATGTATCTTGTTTTAAGGATTTCTAGACAATTCTAAATGGAAAACAAACTTGATAATAGGATTTTTGGCATTTTTTTTACTGAATTAAACTTAATAAAAAGTATTTCCCCTTTAATTCAGTGAATGTCATTTTTAGGTATTTTTTTAAAGATGATTTTGTCTGCTTTATTGTTAGCAAACACATTAAATACAACCTTTTAAGTTGGGGCACAATCTGAACAATCGGTTAAGAGCTAATGATTAATCATTGCAATAATCACAGAATAGTCTAATAATCGTTCTGATAATTGTTAGGAATACAAGCCAAATTACTAAAGACTAATCCTAAACTATTAGTCTATTACCCATAAACTAATCCTTAGTTGCAGCCCTAAAGCAGAAGCCCTACATCAACGCTGTCCTTAAGCGCTGATGACTTCTCTGGGCTCGGTCTCATCTTAGATGGAAAGTTGAACATTGGAACTGTTTTTTTTTTTTGGTCCGAAGAGTCCACATTTCAATTCAGCCATTGATTTCTCCAGGCCAAAGAGGAAAAGGACCATCTAAGCTGTAATCAGCATCAGGTTCAAAAGCCAGTGTCTGTATGGGCCAGGGGTGTGTCAGTGCCCATGGCATGGGTAATTCACACATCTGTGAGAACACCATGAATGCTGACAAATATGTAAAACATTTGGAACAACAAATACTGCCATCCATCACTGTCTTTTCCAGGGACGTCCCTGCATTTTCCAGCAGGACAACTTCAAACCACATACTGCTCAGATTACGAGGGCATGGCTTTGTAAGCAGAGAGTGCTGGTGCTAGATTGTCCTGCATGCAGTCCTGACCTGTCTGCATTTGAGAATGTGTGGTGCATTATGAATCGCACAATATGGCAACAAAAGACCTCATACAATTGAGCAGCAGAAGACCTACATAATGGATGAATGGGGGAAAATTCAACTTTGGTTCTGAATGTAGAGCCCCGCAGCAGGGCATTTGGGTGACGTCTTGGCTGCATACTCGCTCAGCAAAGTGACATCACTCTCCCGTTCCTTTTAGGGTTTCCAATTGATTCTCCGCACTCAGTGATACACCAACTGAGAATCATTTTGAAAGAGCCCTTCTTATTGGTTATTCTATTGCAAGGAATGTGGAAATAGAGACTCCAGCCACTATTGTTAAATGTATTTCGTGTGCCAGAGCTTCTGACATCAGATCAAATTTACAAGTGCTGGCTAATGATAAACACAGACTTTCTAAAATTGTTATTCATGTCAGCACTAATGATGTCTGGCTTCACCAGTCAGAAATCATTAGAGATAATGTTAAAAAGGTGTGTGAATTTGCAAAAACAATGACGGACACTGTAATATACTCTGGCCCCCTCCCTGCTCATCATGGTGATGAGGTTTATAGTAAATTAGTGTCTGGAGAATAGAATAGGATTTATAGACAATTGGAAGAGTTTTTGGAGTAGACATGACCTGCTAAAGAGAGACAGACTGCTCTCCTCTTTAGTAATTTGGCTTGTATTCTTAATAAAGATAGTATTTGACTAACTGGGGTCCAGGTCAGAAAGCAGACAAACTGGTTAAACCGAACGTCTGCTAGCTGCCTTGAGATGTCACACAAACTACAACACATTGTGACTGCATCACCTAGATATCACATAGAGACTGTGTCTGAACCTTACCCGAACTTTTATTTTTATGATAAATATCATATGAACATACAGTATATAATATGTGTCAAGGCTGTATTAAGTAGCATTTTCCTAGAGCTTAACATCTGGAGAATCATGCCCTCACAGTGAGGGCAGTCTGTCTCCATGAGAGCTGCTTCTGCTTGGGTGCGGCCCAGGCAGCAAATAAAGCTCTCGTGCTCATCAGACGCCGGGATGTGCCATTCACATAGGGAATACTTGCAGAACGACATCTTTAAAAATATGCTTATCACGCAGGCGCCTCTTTAGTATTGTATAAAGCATACAGTAACTCTAGCCGGAGTGCCGTGGGAAGCGGGAACGTTGCATTAATCAATGATTAGCGTCTGAAACTAAGAACCTGTTCACCAAGCGCATCTTTGATGGCGATGTGGAGAACTCCGCAATTCACAAGGGAGCAGTGAGTCTCTCACAGCAGGCGCTGAATACAAGCGATGAGTCATCCTGTTCGCGTCTTGCTGAGAAGTTCCATCTGCTGTAAGTGTATATCGACGGCAAAGCAGAAAGGGATCCAAGACGAAGATGATGTTCGCAGTCTTGAAGGAAGAAAATTCTGAAGAAATGACTGAGCACCTGCTTATATAGGCCAACTGCGCACCTAAAGGGGCGGGGCTCAAACACCATTGCCAATTAGAGGATTGGTGCAATTGTATAAGGGTTTTAACCAGGTCGTCTAAGAAGGACTCCCCATAGTGCTTACAGCATTGTCGAGTGAAATTAAATGGAAACTCATTTTGGGAGAAAGTTTCACTTCGCTTTTAGCGCCACAAATGAGTGGACATTTTACCTCGGAGCTGCCACAACAAAATTTGGCAAATATGGCACCGAACACACAACCAGAAATTCATGCATTTAAAACAGTAGTCCCTTCATTAAAATAATTATGTAGTCAACAGCTTTTAGACCCTCTAAAATGCCTTGCCCCTTAGACTTCCATTTAAAGGACATTACTGTTCATGTACAATTAAGTACGAGTCGAAATAACTGTCTATGGTGATCAACAGCATGGCAGAGATGCTGTCCATAGAACTAAAGTTTTACTGAATCCAGAACATTCCTTTCAAAATAATGTCTACATAAGGCACAATGGGGCCAATCTGTAAATGTTTAAATACTATTTCAAAACTATAGCCACAAGATGTTAACAATATGTGTGTCAACATGAACTAAATTTTTCTGTGCAAATTTATATCAAATTTTACAACTTTGTTGATGATGTTAAATGCATACCCTGTAAATTAAACATAATTTTCAGCTCAAATACTACACCCCTAGTATGGGGGGGACTAGTGATGTAATCATAAAGGTGTCATTTAGTCGCCCACCAATATTTTATTTCACAGTTGCCGAAACTTAAAATATAGGATAATCTATAATTTCCTGTAAAATATTAATATGTTTCATTTAATAAAAAAATATTTATAGAAGTAAAGGGGACACCCATCCCAGATTATAACTGTTGCTACAGCCCTAGCTTTGTTACTTCAATGGGGGGTGAGGAAAGCAGAGGCACGTGGATACAAAAACGAAGTGTGGAAACAGTGACACCCAGGATGGAGAAGTGTGGCGACCTTGTTGTGTGCACATGTTAAGTCTCCCATGTCTTGTGGTTGTACAAAGAAGTTCCATCTCTAAAAAAACAAATTGTGCCCAAGACACAAAAATTACCAAAGCAACATTTGCGAGTGGGGTGGCCAGGTTTCGGTCCATGGTGGCCATGACCACCCCTGGCCACTCCCTAGCCCCTCTCCATTTACATTACTTTAAATATCAGGGGTACTTCAAGTAAATCATTCAGGTTACAGGGGTTTGGCCGACAAAAAAGTCTGTGAACCCCTGGGCTAGAGTAAAGAAAAATGTATCCACAGCAACAACCTTGTGTTCCCAGAATTCAGTTGCTATGGAAACTCACTGTGAAGTGTCAGTTGTTTCTTACCTGGAATCTGCCTCACCTCTAATCAGAGTTAAACCATCAAAATACTGGAATATATTAGGGTTAATAGTAAAGTAATAATAATAATAATTATTAATAATAGATTAATGAAAGAGTATGTCAAATAGCACATGGTCTGACAGTAAATACTATGGGTGAGTGAACTTTAAAGAGAAATAACGAGAAATGGGGTAAATAAAAAAAATACTGTATTACTATTCCTACTAGAGTCAGTCATTTAGATGCATTTGGTTGCTGTGGCAACACTGTCTCCTGTCACGGTCATCATTCGCATACACAATCAACTGAGTCATGAAAGAATGAATTACGCAGGATGTGATTGGAGAAAAGACGCCCTTGTGTGATTGTAGGTTGCCAGACTAACTGATAGAACAGATTACATTACAATGTCATTACTGATAGCAACAAGGGAGATTACTGATTAACTTGAAGTGTCATGTTAATTATGAACTAAACAATCTAAATCTTGATGCACTTTTAACATTCATCACTTAATTATTAAGGAATTATACGGTACACTCAAAAAAAATACTTAAGCCTATTTAGCCAATTTGCCTTAAAAACAATTCTGTAATGCTTAACAAAATGAAATATATAGTTATGAAATTGAAAAGTTTTTTTTTTTGTGTGTGTGTGTGTATTATTTTCAGTATTTCATACATTTATTTGAAATGCAGAACTACATAAGATAATAAGTCTTGTTTTTAGTGAAATCTTTAACAAGGATTAGTAAGGTGCTTAAAAACAAGAACAACTATTTGCCAATGGGGTAAGAAAACTAAAATTGAGAAAACAAGTACATTTTTCTTAAACTATTTCTACATTTATCTTAGTAAATGTATTATGCTTTAAGAATGTGTAGATAAGACTATAACATACTACTGATTATTATTATGTATTTATTTATTTATTTCTGCAGATTGCTATATTGTGAATATTGTCTAAACTCTAAACAGTGTTTTTAAAGGGACAGTTCACCCCAAAAAGAAAATTCTCTCATCATTTACTCACCATCATGCCATCGCAGACGTGTATGACTTTCTTTCTTCTGATGAACACAATGATTTTTAGAAGAATATTTCAGCTCTGTAGGTCCATACAATGCAAGTCAATAAGGAACCAAAATTCTGAAGCTTCAAAAAGCACATAAAGGCAGCATAAAATTAATCCATAAGACTCCAGTGGTTTAATCCTTGTCTTCTGAAGAAATATGATAGGTGTGGGTGAGAATCAGATGAATATTTAAGTTCATCTTACAGTAAATTGGTTTTAGGCTCTTTCCTCAGCAAAGATTACAACATGAAAATAAAAAATAATAAAAATGTATATTTCAGGTCCTGAAATAATGAATATTTGGTCAATATACAGAATTACAGCCGCATTAAAATAAACAAATATGCAAATCTACCAACAGTACGGTGTATATCACTGCACAGCACCCACATGCTAACTACACAGGTTACATGTCAGGGACTATATCTTCTAGTGGAAGGACACTAACTGGATTTAATAAAATAACATTTTTATGTATTTATTTTATGTTTTGAAAAAAAGAAATGCATGAAAACAGTCAACTACATCCTGTTTAAGTCCCCCTCTTGCCACCAAAACAGCTCTGACCCTTTGAGGCATGGACTCTACAAGACCTCTGAAGGTGTCCTGTGGTATCTGGCACCAAGACATTAGCAGCAGATCCTTCAAGTCCTGTAAAGTTGCGAGGTGGGCCGCCATGGATCAGACTTGTTGGTCTAGCGCATCCCACAGATGCTCATTGAGATTGAGATCAGGGGAATTTGGAGGCCAGGGCAACCTTCGCTCCCCATGCGCATCAATGAGCCATGGATGCTTATGACCCTGTCACCGGTTTACCGGTTGTCCTTCCTTAAACCACTTTTGGTAGGTACTAACAACTGCATACCAGGAATACCCCACAAGACCTTCCGTTTTGGAGATGCTCTGACCCAGTCATCTAGACATCACTTGTCAAAGCCCTTGTCAAAGTCGCTCAGATCCATACGCTTGCCCATTTTTCCTGCTTCCAACACATGAAATTCAAGAACTGACTGTTCACTTGCTGCCTAGTATATCCCTCCCCTTGACAGGTGTCATTGTAATGAGATAATAATTGTTATTCACTTCCTCTGTCAGTGGAATTAATGTTGTGACAGATCAGTTTATGTATTAACAAAGTAATCTAAGAAATGCATCGTGCGTGCTCCTTGTTGTCCTGGTAACACAGCTATATTTATAGCCGTAACACTTTAAGGATTAGTTTAAACCGGCGGCCCTGAGACAGTGGCTCTGTAAAAACAAAGCTGTTAGTGACAGTGTTGCTGTCTGATTAGAAAAGGGATCTAATAAATTTGCATTAGCTCAAAGATGTGTATGCATGCCTCCTCATTATTGAATTTAACTGTATGCAATATGTTTACAATGTTTTTGCATAAAAAGTGTTTTCAATATCTATGCATAATTCAATTTTTTTTATATCTATTCAATACAAAGTTTGTGCCTTGATAAATACTTCCATCTGTTAACTGTATAGTAAAGTATACCAGGGGAATGTTTGATTTCTTACATCATAATTCAAAGAGTCTTTCTTCACTCATTATGTAAACCAACTAGCAAGAGTTAAGATATTTCTACACAAAACTGGATTACAGTCGTGGAATTAAACATGCATGGTCATGTGACAACATTTGAAAGGTTTATTGCTGCACAGTGCATACTATAGTTTCCCATACACACTGTTCCACTTTTTTTTTAATAAGGCAGTATTCAGTGTATACCGCACAGTGTGCAGAAAGCTGTATGCTGGTATTCCATTTTATATATGCATGCATACATGTATGCCATGTTCAGAAAACTACCATACTACTCTTTCTATTCTATTTATGCAGGATAAATATGTGGCAAAATAGTAAGAGTAGTATGGAGTAGTATGATGAACTAAACATCAGCCTGTGTGATGAGCCAAGAGATGATGTAATGGTTTAGAGTGACACCTTCTGTCAGCTTTTAGTGATGCGCCTGTTGCTTAGTTGACTTTGCTGTCTCCTAGTAGCTGACTGTATAAACCTTTAGCGTTTTTTTCAATCTTTTTGGCTCAATTCTAGGCCATTCTTCTTTTTTTTTTTCTTCAAAAAATTAAGTTAAAATATCTGAACAATTAGTTTGTTGTTCACACCAGATTAGAATTTCTTATTTAAACATATTGCATGTGTTTTGGCACATGTGTGCAAAAAAGTACAATTGTCAAACTATGTCAGTTATCAAAATCTGTCAGACATACAGTACATGTATAGTCCATAAATATCTATGACACGGAATGTTTTTTTTTTTTTTTTGCATTTGCATTTTGTGGCAATTTTCTGTTATCTATATATGACTTTATATGTAAGAAATGTGTAAAAATATACTTGCAAATGTGAATTTTCTGTTTACATATTACACATTGCTACAGAAATACATTTACTGTATACATACAAATGTGCATATTCCTTTTCTGTGTACGACAGAATTGTACAGTATTGACTTTTTCCAGTAAACTTTTACCTTCTGTTGAAATCAGTTTCTAAAAAGATCAGTGTGATACACAATAGCATTCAGCTAGACAAAACTGACATTCTTCCACATATGAATGACAAACCACACATTTTCCATGTCAAATGCATGAAATATAAAAATATGACATTTTAATCTTAATCTTGTTCATCAGATTAAATTCTTTGTAACTATCAAGTGCAACAATATTTCACAAAATTATAGATTTTAACTAACAGTTGATTTAAATGT